>PVKE010002793.1:0-30189 GCA_004027555.1 Craseonycteris thonglongyai
GATAAATATTCTTTATGCTACTTCCTCTTCTTTCTTTCTTTCTGCAATATTTCTATGAACTCATGATTCCCCTTTTGAATATGCATTTGAATGATGACAGTAGCATCCCCTCTTCTAGTGGAATTCCTTATCTAAATTATGTCAAATGTCTCCTGAGTCATTTCTCAAATAATACCTTGAAACTAGCTTCTGGTGCAGAGTTGTGGTATGCAATTATGAAGGCAGTTCCCTTCACTAATTCAAGGAGAGTTTTCACATACACTAAGATGGAGTGTGGCAATATTATGGCTCTATAGTAATTTCTTGGGCTCTGCTTATAAAAATAGTTTATAGTAATTGGTTGATAGTCTCATGAAATGCTAAATATGATATTCCTTCTTAGAGACTCACAGATCATATTAGTAAATTATAAGAAAAAAGTCTACTTATTTGAGAAAGTCAACTTATGTTTGAGCTTTTTAGATCTTTTAATGTGTTTAAATAGATCTATTTAATACAGGTTTTCTCCAACATCTTTGTTGTTGTTATTTGTTTTAAGGAACAGTGTTGAATATATCATGGAAGGCAACTTAGAAAATGCTAACTTCAGTTTATAATGATACAGATATCAGAAATTGCTAAAAAAAAAATGACATTGACTACTTCTTTTGGGATAAATATCATGTTAATTATTTCATGTTGATTATGAAATTTAATTTTCTTATAGCCTTATAAAATCAGTTCTTTTATTATCACCATCTTATAGATGGGGAAACTGACAATTAAATGTATTCCCAGGATCACTCAACTAACTATGAGGCAGAACTTGTGTATGAATGAGAGGTTTTAGGTGATACCATGCTTTATAAACTGTATAGTATTTAATTTGCTACTCAAAATGTGGGTCGTGGATCACATCTGTGAGCTTGTTAGACATGCACTATCTGAATAGTGAGTTATCGTAGTTTGTATAAACATTATGTAGGCAAAGATCCTTGGAGATGGCTTCCTTCCCAATATATGGATAGACTTCTTGGGAAAAATCCTTTATGTACTGCACTTCTCCTTCTGCTTTTTTCTCTTCACCTTGCCTGAAACATGTACTTGAAGTCTAATGATCTGAAATCATGAGGCAACAATAAGAAGGGGAAAAAAAGACATTAAAGATCATGGAAAAGTAAGACTGGAGGAGCTTAGGATACTGATGCCATTAAGACACATTTCCTACCCTGAGTGGTGGACCTACAGCATTTTTATAACATAAGAAAAATAAACCCTTATTTTATTAATTTATTATTCTTAAGTTTACACTGCCAAATTTATTTCTCAGTATACAAACACCATAGATTTGGCCCTCAAGTAGTTTCTGATGTGGCTCAGGAGATTAGATAAACACTAATGAGTAACTTTGAAACAAATTTATACATGTAAAATGAACTGATTTATTGTATATTATGGGGTATATCTGTTTATATCAGAAAATTACCACTGAGTTTTAGAATAATCAGAAAGGGATTCAGAGGAAAAATGGATATCTGGCTAGACTTTGTATGATGGATACACCATAGGTAGGTTATAGAGAGAAGAAATGGCCTTCTATGTTTTGGGAACACCGTCAATAAAGGATGGCATGCAGGAATGATGTGACTTATTTTTCCCCGTAAAATTGTTTCTAATATTACATTGTAGAATAGGTTGAAATAAAGTTCATAGGGGATAGGAAGTGAGATGGAACCACACAATGAATCACTTTGAGATCCAGCTATAGGAATTTAACATCATGTTCTTATTGGGCTTGTTAGTGCTACCATAAATGAAATGAAATAATTTGCTATCATGTTAATTTAAATTTTTGCATTAAAGCAATTTTATACAATAAAATTTTATTGGGTGAAACTTATGGCAAATAGTATAATAATTTTTTTTTATTTAGATAGAGCATCATTATTGATTCCAGTAAACTTGATAGCAGTTCACAATGGTAGCCATTATACCAAAAATTACTAATATTGTATTTTTTGAAATTTAGGTCCATTTGATAAATACATGTTTCATTCACTGCCTTATCCTAAGGAATTAAGAATAAAAAAGAAAGAAAAAGTATGTAAGTTTGTATTACACACACAGTACATAACATGTAATGATAAATATAACTATTTTTAGTCATATACATAATGTGTTTTTATTATTAAATTTATTAGGGAGGATATTGGTTAGTAAACATTACATAGGTTCCAGGTGTACAATTCTATAGTACTTCATCTGTGTGTTAGACTATATATTCACCATCCAGAATTAACTTTCTTTTCATCGCCATATATTTAACTCCTCCTCTCTCCTCTCCCCTTACCCTCAGGTAACCACTAAACTATTGACTATGTCCATGATGTTATGTTTTTTTTGTTGCTTTCAGTTTTTGCATAATGTGTTTTGTGTTCAAGAAGATAAGGGAGGTAAGAGAAATTGTATCTATCTAGGGATCTTGACACACATTTAAGTAAACTGAGAGGGATTACATTGACTTAGTCAAATAAGTAGAAAATTAAGCCAGTGTTGATTCATTCGATCAAAAAAATCTATATTCTACCATATAAGTGAAGTCATATGGTTCTTGATTTTGTCAGTCTGACTTATCTTGCTTAATATTATGATCTCAACGTCCATCCATGTTGTCACAAATGGCTATATTTCATTTTTTCTTATCTCTGAGTTGTATTCTATTGTATAAATGTACCACCACTTCTTTATCCAGTCATCTATCATAAAACACTTGCAACAAAGAAACAGAGATTCATGGACATAATCAATAGTTTAGTGGCTACCTGAGGGTAATGGGGGAGGCAGATGAGGGAATAGTGAGGTGGCATCAAATATTTAGTGATGGAAAGAGAACTGATTCTGGGTGGTGAGCACATAACGCAACACTTGAACAATGTCATATAGAATTATACACCTGGAACTTATGTAATTTTTACCAACCAATGTAACCCTAAGAAATTTAACAACTAAAAGAAATGAACACATATTGTGTCTTAGGTACTCACTCAGTGCTAGAGAATAAAAGCTTAATAAATGTGCCTTACTTTCAAAGAATATGCATTATATTAGTCAAGCAGAAAATAAACATACCCAGAGGTGATGATAAGTGTTACAAACAAAATTAAAGGAGTAGCACGTGATACTGCTATTTATTTATTTATAAGAAAAGGTAATATCTGTACTATGACCTGAAAGAAAAAGAAAAGAGTGCTATTTAGGCATTTTGGGAAAAACAAGATTGAGGAACAACAACAGCAACAACAACAACAAATCAAGCAACATGGGTAGGATTATAAAATGTGAGATTAGAGAGTAGGCAGGAGTGAAGCTTCTGTAGTCTGTGGTACAGATCTTGTTCAAGTAATGGTATGGACTTGAATGGAACAAAAGGTAGATAAATTGTGTGGTTTTGAGTGAAGAAGTAACATAAATTGATTTTTTTTTAAGATATCCACTGTGTATAGAATAGCGCTTGCAAAGTGGGCATGGAATTTAGGGACCTGTTATGATGCAGTAATGTGGATAGCAAAGATGGTTGGTTTCAATTGGGGTGGTAGGGTAGTGAAAAGTAATCAGATTTTTTTATATATTTCCTGGAAAAAAACATATGTGTATTGATAGATTATATGTGAATGGAGATAGTAGCATGATATGAAATATAGATATTGTAATACCTATCATATAGGCAGTGGAGATGTTAAATAGGCAATTTAAATATATGTCTAGATATACATAGAGATATAAAATGAGGTATCCCTAGCATTACACTGGTATTCACTTAAGGAGTGAAGAATATAGTGAAAACAGGTCTAAGAACCAGGCCCTGGGACTTTCTCATATTTTGAGTTTGGTCAATTTCAGAAGAGTTCTAAAATATTAAAGTTCTTGTAAAATGTGAGGAGTAGGCACAGTGCTTTCTAAGTACTAATAGAGGATAAAGGGAACTAATTATCAACTGGATCAACTAATGCTAATAGTTCAAGTAAGGTAAGACTGAGAATTAATATTTTGGTGTGGTGATGTAGAGATGGAAATACCTTGACAAGGTGGTTCACAATGTTCAGATGCCACCACTACCTTATCGGGCAATGCTTCACCTCTCAGGTCCCCCTCATCGAACCTCTGTATATTAAAGTCTTATAATGTGAAGTCAATGCATACCAAATGTCATCAAGACTGACACGCTAGCCAAGTTGTCTTGTGCTGTTGAGTGATTCACTTCTAGTATCTCATCTGCAGTGTCGCTTTTATGAGTAACATTAGTACTAAATGTCTTGGCCTGTGCTAAGAAATTAGAGGCTAAGATCAAGGGTTTACTCTGGGAAAGTAATTTCAGGGAACAGGAATGAATGATAAGTGAGACTGAAGCAAAGCAAGAAGAGAAACCCAATACAAGGATGTATTACAAGGGTGTCCTTTTGGCTTCCCTGGGTCACAATGGAAGAAGAATTGTCTTTGGCCACACATAGAATGCACTACCAATAGATGATGAGCTTAAAAATATATATCATAATGTTTTAAGAAAGTTTACAAATTTGTGTTGGGCCACATGCAAAGGCATCCTGGGCTGCATGTAGCCTGCAGGCCATGGTTGGACAATCTTGATGTATTTTGTATCTGTTCATTGCTTTGAAAATAAGCCTTCCTCCCTTACTACCAGGTGCAAGGCCTCACAATGATCTGTTTCTGAAAAATGGGAGGAGCTCTGATTGATGGTTTTCTTGTGAAGCATTAACTTTCTTACTCTTCTAGGTTATGCTCTTTTAGATACTCTGCAACAGCATTATGTTTTCTGGGAAGTGAAACCTTTAGGGTAAATATGGTCAAAATCTGGCTAGAGGTAAAGACAAAATGATGTGAGTGGGTTGCCAAGAGGTCTCTTGTATCTTCTCCAGGGAGCTGATGATTTAGATAAAATATGAAGGACCTTTAAGACAATTTTCAGGAGTTCACTGGTGGGCGTGTGTGTGTGTATGTTTGGATTCATGAATAGAAAATTAGGATGCTAGGAAGACAGAGGCAGAATGTGTGAGAACCATGAAATAGAAAGTAATCTGTACCATTGAGGACTTGTAGGAAAGCCAGAGTGGTAAGGATGCACAGACCAGAGGAAAAAATAAAGCTATAGGAGGCTAGAAATGTAGGGAGAAAACAAATCCCACAGAACCATCTTGCCTGTGTTAATGATTTGGGTCTCTGTGATAAGAATATTGAAGATGCATTGGTAATAATACAAAGGAAGAATATATAATTAGATTTTTTTGGAAGATAGCTATAGCTGCAATTTGGACATATATTAAAGGGCGTTAAGACCAAATGCAGAAAAATATGTAAGAAGATACTTCAGTAATCTCAACTAGAATTGATGGTATTTTGTACTGACATTTTGTACCCAAGAAATGAGGTAAAATAATTGAATGCAGAGATATTTTAGAGCTGAAACAAAGAGAACTTGGTCATAAGTGGGAGATATGAAGTGAAAAAGAGGGACATTAAGGGTATCTCCTGAAAAGATGTTACTGTTATTTATTGAGATATGGAACAATGGAGGCACCCTTGGTTTAGGTTAGGATATGTAGTATATTCGCTTAGTTTTCAGCATGTTGAATTTGTTGAACTTTGTAGCATTGGAATAGAAATATAAAAGCATTGGACTGTTGTTTCCTGTTCCACTCTTCTCCAGAGAATTGCTCAGACTACACTCCTAGAGACCGGAAAGAGCCAAGCTCCCCCATCTTATCCACAAAACCAATTATGGATCCCCTTGCAGGATCAGGCTGAGGCTAGACTTTTCATCTTAAAAGGACGTCTTTAACTTTTTGTGCTACCTTGTTCTGTTTTTCTTACTTCTTTAAAGAGTACTTGAACAAGAATCCCCATTGCAGGTTCAGATTCTAGGAAATCCAACCTAAGATACTTTCAGGCAATTACCCCTACACCCCTGCCCCAACCCAAGCCTCCCCAAAATAAGCAAATTCAAAGCCCCTTTTTTATTTTTAAGAAAATTCTTGCTGTAAGACCCTGTGGTTCAACTATAGATAAAAACAAATTGCCCTTGCATTTGGGTTAAAATCCTGTTCTTAATTTCCCTGGCAGTATGATGTTACTTGTCATATATATGTTATACAAAGCTTCTTAATTACTTTGAAAAGCAACAAACTGATGGGCACCTATCAAACAACTGTGAAGTGACAACCGGTCATACGGTCAAATGTTTTAATTGACTTACTTTATTTGGGCACTTGGCAGCTATCAATCTTGCCATATCAGAAAGTTATAAAATGTGTTCTGAAATATTATTTGAAGAATACATCACTTATTTAATACATATTACATGAAAAATGAGTTCTAAGGTTAAAGAATTTTAAGAAATACAAAGTTTATGGATATAACCAGATTTGTTTGTGACCAGACTCTTAATATACTAATAAGAATATGAAACATGAAGAGAACCAGACAGCATGCAATGCCTCCCAACATCATTTAAGCAAGAAACACTTTTATCACGGAGCATCTTAGTGATTTGGTGCCCCAAGAAAGAACTTTGGGGAATAATCTAGAAACTTCTATTTTGAACTCCCTAATGTTCTGTTTACTAGCATCACCAGAAATTTATATATCCAGGGGGAACCACTCACGACACCCACTGCCTTCTGGGTTTATAATCAAATGCCATTTTATTAGTGTTTATTGGTGTTGATAGAAGTTATATCATTTAGAAAGTGCTTTGATTTTCACTGAAAATTCAGTTGAAAATGCTATACATTGGATTACTTACATCTTATATCAAAACCTATATAGCAATTACTTCTCAAAATTGTTTGAAAAAGTGTTTATGCTTATAAGATGAGCTCCTTTTGGGCTTTGCTATGAGTAAATTCAGTGCAAAGAGCAATGTTAAATTGTAGTTACAAGCTCATTTTAGATGTCTCAGAACATAAGAATATTGAATGTTTTTGCCCCTTTTAAATGTTTACTTGTTCTTGTTCATACTATATTTGCAAAAAACTACTTCTTTACTTTCAAATAGAAGATATAGTCTCTATTAATTTTTAAAGGATGGTAATAAAAGAGTGTACATCTTAAATATTTCCTTGAAATGTAAGTTGAGCAACAAAATGATACAATAGAGAGAGCTTCTTGTGATTTTATTGGATTCTGCAGAATATTAGATAAACAAAACCTAATTTTTTATTTTTTAAGTTGAGTGGTATAAAGAACATTTTATTAAAATTCATCTGTCCTTTAGCTTCTTTACCTTTAAAGGAAAACAAATATGAGGTGAAATTCCATTAGACAGATGCTATTATGATGCAAAATATGGTTTGCTATGACTGCAGGGATACGATTCATTGTGTTTTCCTATTTTGAAATCACAGGGGAATGTTGAACATCTCTGAATATAAACATGGAAAACTTCCATAGCATCTGCTGCTAATTTCTGCCAGCTGAAAAGTGCTAATGATGATGAATATTTTGTTGATGATATGGATATATTTGTCTAACTAAATTAACTTGCGAACTATGGGTATCTAATTGAAAACACATGATTTGTAATATCACCTGGTTGGCTTTATGTTTAGTTACATTTTAAATTCTTCCAATATGTTTAATGTTTATGACATATTTTAAAGTTAATAAAATACTACAAATAGAAGATATGATAACAGTTACAAATTAATGTAACATGGTAACAGTTACATTCATTTATTCACTCACCAACATATATTGTAAAAGCAAAAATTGACTCATCTGTTTGTTTAGAGCACGAAATAGCAGCTATTGAAGATGGAAAAAAAATTAAAAGTCATTCAACTAAAACACACCCCAAAATGCTGTTCTATGATTCACTGTTAAGATCAAATTAACATTACCGGTATTTTGGGATTAGGTCTGTATAAATAACATCTTAGAGGGGCTAAAATTAAAAGCCTTCATAAAATATGTTGTCTGTATTTAAATATGTAACTTTTATTTATAGGATTTCTATGATAATAAACTCCTAATAATTAGTTTAGTGTGTCTAGGCTTATCATTGAAACTTTAATCTTTGTAATTTACTGTAACAGTCACGGAAATATTTTTGTGCTTAATGTTGTACCAATAAATTGCATAAAATAGGGCTACCTTTACATGTAACATTTTAATTTGAGAAACCTGGCAAGAATTTTATAATTTTTTAACTACAATAAATTGAGTGATGGTATGTATGTTGGCCTAATAGGTCTTTGCAAATTCTCAGGACTGGAATATCAATTCATTTAAAGGATCCTTATGTACTCACCTGCTAAAATGCTTTGGTTGAAAGTCCTTGTAATTTATCTAACCAACATGCAATTCTTATTGAATCTCAACTGCATATTTGGGTTTATTTTATAGTTTGGCTTGCCAATTCAGACAGACACTAGTATCCATAACACATATTTTATGTCTAATTTTGAAAAATTAACATAAATGAAGAGGCATTTATGGCAATGTGACAGGTGGAAAATGGTAAACTATGAAAAGGTGATGATTCTGCTCTTTAACAAACTTAAAAAAAAAAAGCCTCCATTAAACCTCAGAATAATGTTTTTAGGTAATTATTGAAGTGGAAGCAGTAACAATTTTCTGTTCTCCCTGATTTAATTTGAACATGAAACTTGCATTGTTCTTTTTGCTATTCACCAATAGAAAAGTAAAATAGCAAAATGTCAATATTGGGGAAGCCAGGATGGCTCAGTGGGTTAAGTGCTTGCTTTGCAGCCCTGGGGACCAAGGATCAAATCCTGGCCCTGGCCTGTGCAGACCCATATGCTGAACTGGGGAGTGCCCCCCATTTGGTTCTCACTGGGGTGAGACCCCAGCCCAGTTCCTGCCCTGTGCAGCCCCGCTCCCACCTGTGGAATGAAACTATGTGGAAAAACTAATGATGCAACTATGGAGACTGCTCTGGGCCCTCCCCCTTCTCTCTTTCTCTGTATCTCTCTCTGTCGCTCTTTCTCTTCAAAAACAATAAAAATAAAAGTTAAAAAAAAAAAGATGTCAATATTATGTAAACCTGAAGAGGGTCATTCTGCCAGTGATTCTTTAAAAAGTTCTTATTTAGTCTGTGACTTGCTGTTCTGCAAGTTCCTATGTCACAATAGAGAGCTACCTCTGCATCATCTTGCATTACGTTCTAGCATATACCTTTTCGTGTGTATTGAGGAAATCTTTGGATACTTCTAAGTACAGATTACAGGATCACACATTGATGACTTTTCTCATGCCTCATTTCACCAGTTTTCTTTTTTTTCAGTGTTATGTGTTCAGTATTTTCTTCTAGGCATACTCTGGAACTCAAAAATTTCTCAAAGAGACACATATTGATTAGTTTCTTCTTGTTGTTTTTTTTCTGCTTACTCTCGCTTAGTCACTTTACTACTTATGTGTTTGGACTATACACTGTTATTTTATACTTATTCATAGATTGTTAAGTAGTCTATCATCTTTTTTTATATGTTCTAGGTATTCAACTAAGACAGGGGTGTACAACATTTTGGATTCCTTGGGCCACGTTGGAAGAATTATCTCAGGCCCCACATAAAATACACCAACACTAATGATAGCTGATGAGCTAAAAGAAAAAAAAAATTGCAAAAATTTTATGATATTTTACGAAAGTTTACAAATTTGTGTAGGGCCATGTTCAAAGCCATCCTAGACTATATGTGGCCCATGGGCTGTGGGTTGGACCAGCTTGATTAGGTAAGGCTTCTCAAAATATCTTTCTTCAGGCCCAGTCAGATTAGGTTTAAATCTTAGATCATGTGTTTATTTGCTAGGAGACCTTGTTTAACTTATAATATTCAAATTCTGTAAGACTAAAAATTCTCATCTGTAATAAAGGTTTTGCTTACTACTTCTTGATTTTTCTCTATTCCTTGCCCATACATTTGCAAATAACTCCTCTACTAAAACCTCCCCAAATAAACTTAGTTTTATTGTGTCAGCTGTTTTTTCCTTGAGATCCTGAGCTTCACCTACTCTTGTATAATTTAGAGCACCAATACTCAAAAGTGTGGTCGAAGTTCCTATATCTTTAATGTGCTCCTTACGCTTGCATTACACTCAAATATGTCATTATTCAACTAATTCTTTGGCATTGTGCAAATTCATGACCGTAAACAAATTATTAAAAACAAACAAACAAAAAAACTGGTTCTCCTAAAGGTATTTGTAAAGTATGAACAGAATGAGACCACAGTTATTGAAGTGACCTGTTGATGCTTGAGCATCTTGTGCGTCAGTGAGTTTGCTCATCCACTGGGAATAACTGCAGTGTATTGAAACAATCTGAAGAAATAAGTTGGTGTTATATTTGATGCAATGAGCACATTTAATTAAAGCATATTTTTAGGTAATATTGACTCAGAAATCTAGAGCCTGGTAGCTTGTGCAGCAGTTTTAAAGAAATAAGACAGAGAATGTAGAAAGCCCTGAATAGAAATCCAAGCTCACTAAAATATGAGATGTGATAAAAAAAATATGGTGAATGTTGAAATTAAAAAATATGTATTTACATTAAAAGACACATTGCCATTAGACCCCCTCAAAATACTCCCCTTACTTCAAACATACTTATTCTATCATTCTTGCTATTTTCTGAAGCAGTTCCAGAAATCTTTCATGTTGTTGACACTGTTGTAGTGACCTTGATGTCTTGAATTGACACAGGTCACACATCACTTCTGGTATGGCAATTTCTTTCAAATGAAAACATTATGGTGTATCCTCATTCACCTTATTAGTCACTGAATCTGGCATCTTGTGACTTCTGTCTTTTCCCCAAAGTCAAAATGACCAAGAAAGGTAAACGTTTTGGGACATTGAGGCAGTCACAACAGTGCAACTAAAGATACTCATGGAAGAAGCCTTCCAGAACTGCCTCAGAAAGTGGAAAAAATGAAGTGTGTTCAAAGCAGGGAGGATCATTTTGAGGGCGCTTAACGGCAGTGTGCTTTTTACTATAATACATTTTTAATATAAACAGTCACCATATATTTTAAATCATATCTCATAAGTAATAATTTTATAAACTCTGTTTTTTAAATGTTGCCAAATTTATTCATAGTCACTAAATTAAAATTGCTTTTGTACAGCAAATGTTTATTAACTCATTAAAATATGCAAAACACCATGCTAAGCCACAGTGATACAGTAGTGAATAAGTATGACGGTGTATTTTGTATGTGTACATGACTGACCACAGGGTTTACAGAATAGACATTTTTATTTGGATCTGTGGATTTAGTAAAGTAAACTGCTCTCTTTAACGTGAGTGGGCGTCATTGAACACACCAAGGGCCTGAACAGAACAAAAGATAAAGGAAGGAGAAATTTTCCCCTATAAATTTCCTGCCCGCCTGGTCAAGTTGGGGCATTTTATTTTCTCTCTTCTGGCTCTTGGACTCTAGGATTTAAACCCTCAGCTGCACAGATTTTTAGGCCTGTTGATTCAGACTGGATTACACTCCTGGATTTCCTGCATCACCAGTTTACAATGGGCAGATTGGGGAAATTCTCAGATCCCATAATCCCGTGAAAGCACTGATGAATACAATAAGAAAGGTAAAATCATATATTTCTCCACTAGTTCTAATGACTGACCGTGAAGTGAATGATAGATAATAAACCAGTCTTTACTTTGGAATGTGTATGTATGATGTAAGATGAAAGAGGGAGGGAAAGGGGAAGAAATGGAGCAAGTGTTCTGGCAGTAAAATCTACATGAATATTTGTCTCTACCAATATTCTAATGAGGGGACAGCTCAAAATATCCAATTGATGTTTCCCCCCTCACTAGTATTTTCTCCAATTAATATTTGGTTATAGAAAAAAATGCAATAAAATATTACCAATAAGACAACTGTGGACATGTATGTACATTTCTATGTCTTTTCATGTAGCATGTAGTAAGGATGGTATTACTAGGTCATAAGTTTGAATGCATTTGTCTTTAAGAGATACTTTCAGCAATGTATGACAGTTCTGCTTGCTACTCATCCATGTCCAAACCTTGAGTTTTCTCTTTCTTGCATTCTTTTTTTCTTTTTTCTTCAACCTGGTAAGAATTACAGAGGTGCATCAATGACCTTTTAATTTTTTTTGATAACTAATGGTGATGAACACCTTACATATTATTGATTATTTAGGTGTCTTGTTTTGTTAAACGTCTCTCCAAGATTTTGCTCATATTTACTAGATTACTTTATTATTTTTTAAGATTTATTTTATTGTTTTTGACAGAGACAGAGAGAGACAGAGAGAAGGGGGAGAGCCCAGAGCAGTCTTCATACTTGTACATCATCAGTTTTTGACATGGTTTCATTCTACACAGGTGGGCGGGGCTACACAGGTGGGCGGGGCTGCACAGGGTGGTAACTGGTCATGGGAGGCAGGCACCCTTGAGCCAGGGACCAAACCAGGGGGTGAGAACTTAACTGGGGGCCTCCCGCATTAAAAGCACACCCCAGTTCAGCATATGGGTCTGTACTGCCAGGACTGGGGTTTGATCCTTGGTCCCCGGGGACCAAGTGAGAGCTTAACCCACTAAGCCATCCTGGCCTCCCAACTATGTTACTTTATTGATTTGTAACATTTTTTGGAATTTCCTATCTACTTCCTCTGTCTAATATCAGTATTACAAACAACTTCTCCCAGATTTTGGCTTGCATTTTAACTCTGTTAATTGTGTCTTTTGATGAAAGTTTTTTATTTTGATTAAGTCTACCTTATTAACATTTCCTTTTGTCACACATTTTAGTTAAATTTAATAATTGCCTATTCAGTAGTTATAAATATATTTTGTTATATTTTCACTGAGAAGCTTTATTGTTTTATATTTCACACTGTCCACAATCCCTCCTGTTTTCCTTTTTGTGTGAGGTTTGAGGCAGGTGATTAACTTAATTTGGATAGTATTGGTATTTATCATCATCCTGTTTGCATTATAAACCTTTTTTCTTTAAGCATTGGTTCAATTTTTCTGGTTTGACACCTCTCTTATTGTTTTTATTTTATGATTTTTGATTATCTGTATACTGTTTTAAAGTGGTAAGTATAATGTATATGTCAGTTCAATCTATTGTAGAGTGAAAAGAGAAGTAAGGTATGCTACATGATTTAAGTTTGTTTCTAGATGATTGTTTTCTCAGGGTGGCTTTTACCTACTTACCAGCTATTGGAGGCAATCTTTTGATTCTTCTGTTCGAATTTACACACTAATTACTTAACCTCTGGGTTAATAACATTTTTACCTATTACTTAGTACAAATCCGGGAGAAGGTAAGGTCGAACAGTCTAGTTTTCTAAATGAGCCCTCTGCTACTTCTTTTACGAATTGGGCTAGATTTCCAGCTTCCTTAAGTGATAAGTAGTTTATCCTCAATGCATTTAATTAATACATTTATCCTTAATGCATGTGTGCCCTTATATCTTTCACTTTTTTAAATATCTGATACTATTTTCTTTCTATCTTTTTTTATTTTTGTAATGACACTGTTTATGCTTTCCTGTGATGTTTTAAATGTATTTTTACACATGTTCTCTTTTATAATTATCTGTTATTGCATAGACTTTTATGTGAACATTACCATGGCACAGTTGCTTGGTCTCTACTTAACCCAAACTTTTGTGATCATTCTTTTTACATTTTTGTTTTTCTTATTTGAACACACACACACACACACACACACACACACACACATACACACACACACAGTGTAGTCCCCCCTTAATTCAGTTTTGCTATCTATGGTTTCAGTTACCTGCAGTCAACTACAATCTGAAAATATTAATGGAAAAATTAAAAACTAAATAATTCATGTATTAAATAGTGTTCTGTTCTGAGTAGTATGATGAAATCTCTCCCTCTCCCTCTCCATCACACCCAGGTCATGAATCATTCCTTTGTCCAGAGTATTCCATGTTGTACTCATATATGCTACCTGCTGTTAATCACTTAGTAGCTATCCCGATTATCAGATTGGTTGTTGAGTATCACAATTAACCCTTATATTAGCTTAATGTTATGTCACAACGCCTACAATATTCACCTAATTTTATCTCATCACATAACCATTGTATCATCTCATATCTTCACAAGAAGAAAAGTGCCAATTTAGTACAATACAATGTTTTGATGGAGACCGTATTCACATAAAATATTTGCAGTATTTTGTTGTAATTATCCTATTTTATTGGTAGTTATTGCTGTTAATCTTTTCCTATGCCTAATTTATTTTAAATTTTATCATAGGTTTCCATATATAGGAAAAGACATAGTATATGTAGGGTTCAGCACTCTCATGGGTTTCCGGCAACCTCTGGGAGTCTTGGAATGTATCTCCCATGGATAAGTGGGAATACTGTATTTGAATACATATGTAATATATATGTACACATTCATGCATTGCATATATGTACATGTATGTGTATATACATTTAGGCACATATGTACGGTATACTTTTGTACACACAGGCATATGCGTAGGTATAAACAGATATGTTCAAATTTACACATTAAAAAATCATGTATAGGAAGCTAGTTAATTTTGCAGACTAGATTTTTTAAATGTGTTTTTTTTTCTTCAAACAAACTACTTAATTTTGTATTCTCTAAGTGTTTTAAAATAGTAAGATCTGACTGAGTAAATATTTGACATCTGTCTTTAACTGGGTGAGCAAATTCTTATATTAACACAAAACTAAAATTGATTTACGGTTAGAAAAAAGTGAAAAGCAACACATTGGCTGTATACACACACACAAACCTATTCTGCAATTCTTTGCCATTTCTAATAACTGACATAATTGATATGAGCATGCTATTAATGAGACCAATGTTAGCCTAGTAATCATGCATATCAGAGTTATAAGTTGACTCTGCTGCTTTTGCTGATTATTTTTTAAATTGTGTGGGAAAGACCAGCTGTTATTAGGACAGCTGAAATTAATTCATTAGTGTTAGATATCATTGTTCAAAATACTCTCTGAGGTCAATAGTATCATCATTCACCTAAGGAGTTTTTAAGAGAGTTCACACCAATCTAACAGTAACAATTTGAAACACTGTCTTTTCAGATACCGTAATTCAAAGTAATGATCCTTTGCATGTTAAAATCTTCACCATTTGGTTATCTAGTGATGTGCAACTGAGAATCAGCAGATTCATTGTTTTTAATTTATCTAATTTGCAATTATCAGGGAAGCACTTACTAAATACTGAATATAAAAAGTGTTATTAAAACCTCTAAGTTAAGTCTTTATTAACAAATAAAATCTTTTCTACTATTTTTAAATTTAACTTTTATCAACTTTCTCATGTGATGAATTTTTAAACTGACTATAGATAATATATTACCATTAAATATTTAACTTTACTATCAATATTTAATCACTTTATTGATTGAAATAAATAAGTAGGTTTGAAGAAAATATTCTGATATGATAAATACAATATGGTGATGTAAAAGCATTGGTGCTATAAAATGAATATATAATGTTTTGATCTTTTTAAGATAATGTTTTATGATACAAAGGACAGTTTGAATGACACATATCTGATACAAAGATATAAACTGTGTGTGATCTGAAAATTCAATGAATTTGGAGTACCTAGTAAATTTAATTAACAAATCAAATCATTTACATTACATAACAGACAGAGGGTGAAGGAAGGAGTGGTTGTCCAATACATGGTGATGGAAGGAGAAGTGACTCTGGGTGCTGAGCACATGATGCAACACACAGATGATGTAATATAGAATTGTACACCCGACACCTATATAATTTTACTAACCAATGTCACTTGAATAAATTTAATAAAAATATTTTTTAAGCAAATTGCATAATGGATTAATTATGAAGATTTGTAATTGGTATAGGGAAAGCCAAAAAGTTCATATGTATAACACTAACTTAAAGTACTAACCTAAATGATCAATGGAATGATGTTTTAATACTTTTATAGAACAAAATAGAGCTATTGAAGTAACTTAGAAAATATTTATGTGGTAGAAACTGAGAGAAACAATTGAACTTACTTCCTGCTGCAGTGCACACCAATGAATAAACAAATGAAATGTCTCACTCTACTTGCCATATTGATAGTTATTTTCAATGGAAAGATTGCAAAGGTGATATATCATTACCTAGAGTTAAAAGCCTAACAGGCCACTATTCTCCTCTCTTTCTCTCCCTCTCTGTCTCCTGGTTGCTGGCTAGATGCAAATGATGCAGTAAACATAGTCTGTGTCACTGAATAACTGAGTACAGCAAAGCTGCCCAGCCACCACTGAGATGTTTAGGCTCATTATCAGCAGATGACCTGCTTTAACGAATGCAATTTGTTTCACCTTGTATAGTAAGCATCAATCCCTCTGAAATATCCCCAATTCCTAGTAAATCTGCTTTGAATGAGGAATTTATAAGATTTATTTATATCTTACCAGTATTTGATACATTTTACTATCACTGGCTTCTCAAAATATTTTTGTCCCCTGAATTCCAGGCTAACCAATTTATCCGGCTATTTGCCTACATCATAGATGACTTCTTTTCAGATTTTTTTTGCTGGTATCTCACCTTTCCTTAAATATTAGTTTACCCTAGAGATAAGGTCTTATCTCTCCTCATGGTCTTTATTTCTGCCCTGAATAATTTCTTTCAGACCTGTGGCTTTAATCTACATTTCATATCCCTAATAGTATTCTCCTGATCTCTATCTCCTGTGCCCAATTCTTAACATCTTTATTTGATCTTTAAAACATTATAACCTTACATACCAAAAATGGAATTCCTTATTTCTCCATAAAAATAATTTTCTTTCCCTAGTCTTCTCTACTTCAGATTATGACACGAGCAGTCATGCATTTATAATACAAAGCCTTTGAGTTCTCTCTTTCTTTCATTTCCTAATTCTAATGCATTTAGATGGTCCCCCTAAATGTCTGCTATCACTTCTCACCCTTTCCTGGATGGGAAGGTGGTGAAGGTTCTCTCCTCCCATGTGGGAGGCCCCTGGTTCAGTTCCTGTGCACACGACTCCACATCCACCTGTGTGGAGTGAAACCATGTCACAACTATGGAGATTGCTCTGCCATGCTTTCTCTCTCTCCTCTTTTTTTTCCTTTCAAAGAGTAAAATAAATTAAAAAAAGAATTCTAAGCAGGAAAATTACATCATTCAATTTATAATTTCAAAGGGCAATAATCTTCTAACTAGTCTTTCTTTTTTTGCTCTTGACTTTTTTTAGACAATAGCAAGAGTGACCTTTTTAAAGTAGAAATGAAATCATGTAATTCTTCTGCTCAAGAATTCACAGGTGGTTCTCACTGCATTCTTACAAAATCTAAATTCATACCAGGCATATATCTTCAGATTGTATCACTAACATGCAGACTGGTATGAAGCTACGAAAGACTGTCGTAAACATTAGATGAAATAATGTTTGAAAGCTTTAGTATGCTTTCAAAAGTCTAGAATAAGGGTTTATAGTTTATTAACTACATGGAAGTTAATTAAAATTTTTGAGTTCAATAATTAAACAATCATTACTTCTGTTTACCAGATTTATTTCATCTGTAAAATTTAAATATATTCTTTCTGTATTCACACTAATGTATAATCTATAAATTTCAAACATATTCTTTCTGTATTCACATTGATTAATTTCATATGTTCTTAAATGTTTATGTTTTCTAGTAGACTTACTATTTCTCCCTGGAATGCAACCATGAATTATGATGTACATGAGTTCCCTACTTCCACCTCCACCTTTGCCTTATAAGGCTTTTACTGCACAGAAGTCATAGTGTCCTTTTAAAATTATAAATCAGATCATGTTACTTTCCTGCTTAGAACTTTTCAAAGGCTTCCTATTGCCCTTGAGTAAAAATTAAACAAAACAAACAAATCATCTTTACTGTGGCCTAAACACACTGTTTGATTTGATTTCTGCTTACTTCTCTGACTTATTTTCATCCCTGCCCCCTCTCTCTCTTGCTCTTGTTCAAAGGCGCTCCATTCATCCTGTCATTACTGTGGGCTGTGTCAGGCTGACATCTCTCTCATTCACATTTCTGTTCAGATAAGTTTTTTAAGAGAAGCTTTTTCTCAGCACCCTGTGAAAAGTAATCAATCCTCTGCCCCAACCATCTCTAATACATTATCTATATAACTGATCAGAATGTGAAATCACTGTGTTCCCACATATTTACTTGCTCATTTTATGTATGTGGATTAAGTCCACTGTAATTTAACCTCACATTCATTGTGGTGCTTCCTAGCTCCAGGTAGAAGGCCCCACATATAGCAATTAATCTATCTATCTCTATCTGTCCCTGTCTCTATCATCTCTATCTCTATGTATCTATCTATGTATCTATATCTATCTATCTATCTATCTATCTATCTATCTATCTATCTATCTATCTACCTATCTATCTATCTATTTATCATCTATCTGTCTATATCTATCTATCATCTGTACTTATATATATATGTAAATTGGCTTGTTGCATGTTTACATGTCTAACCTTGGCTTTAATTAAAATCTCCATGGAGAAAAGTAATGAGTCAACTCATCTTATTCTAGCATATGACTTTCAATAGCTTTATCTACATAGAGCATAGACATAGCAAATATTTGGTACACAGTACACAGGTCAGTAGTTAGAAAGAAATAAACACCTAAGGCTAAAATGAAATTAATTCACACTTCTCAGGTGTTGAATTGATTGTGGAATCGTCCTTTTATTTTTAATTAGGCTAACTAGTCCTCTAACTAGATACCATAAGCAATCTTTAAAGTTATTATTAAAATAGAAAATTGTTTTTTCTACAGTAAAACATGTCTCAGCCCAACCAGCATATTAGAATCATTAGAAGAACTCTAAAACGTACCTACCTATATTCAGATACCACTCCAAACTGATGGTATCCAAATAGTTGGAATTGGCATATGGGCATCGGTAACTTTAAAAAATCTATCCAAGAGGAAGCTGGGATGGCTCAGTGGTTGAGCTCTCACTTTGCAGCCCTGGGGTCCGAGGATCGAATCCCAGCTCCGGCCCATGCAGAACCATGTGCTGAACTGGGGAGTGCCCCCAGTTCAGTTCTCACTGGGGTGAGACCCCATCCCAGTTCCTGCCCTGTGCAGCCCCATGCCCACCTGTGGAGTGAAACTATATGGAAAACTAATGCTGTCAACTATGGAGACTGCCCTGGGCCCTCCTCCTTCTCTCTGTCTCTCTCTGTCATAAAACAATAAAAATAAATCTTAAAAAAAAAATCTATCCAAGTAATATGAATATATTCAGAATTGTAAACCACTGGCTATAGTTAGTTGTGGTTTTCTTTTTTTTATTTATTTTATTTATTTTTCTTTTTTTATTATAGATTCAGTATGTGTTAGTGATATGAGAAGTGAACACTTCTCTAAGTGTTCAATAAAAATGTTTGAATATTATCTTCTTTTGTTAACTCTGAGTCTGCATATTGACTCACCTAATGTTCTTTTTGTTTTTTTTTCTGTCCTGTCCCTCCTGTATTGAGACAAAATGATTTTTCCCAAGTCTTTATTGTAAGCTTTTTATAAATAGGAAGTCTTATTAGGAATACATTGCATCAAAATAAAAAGCTCAATATCTATCTTTGATAATCTGCATTTACAGAATCATAAGACATATCTGCAATTGGCTTTTTAAAACTAATATTTAAATCTGTGACAAAAAACCCCACAAAATGTCTAGTTAGCTTAATTACTTAGATGGTTCACCAAGATGGGTTCTATGGATGTTCCACAGAGAAAAAACTAAAATATTTGGTTATTTAAATGTGGAAATATATACACACACACATACACACACACATACATATACACATACACACACACACATACATACACACCCACATATACATACATACTCACATTGCATATATATGTATGTATGTGTATATACATACATATATATATATATATTATATATATATATATATATATATATATATATATTAACTTTTATGGTGTAATTAATCCATGGTTCTATCTTAGAAGCATCTGTGCAGCTTACTTAAAAATATAACACTCAGGGTTCACCCAAGGTCTATTGAGTGCCACTATATGTGGGCCCAAGTATGTTTATTATAGTTAATCTTCTATTATGAAGAATTTTGAATATACTTAAAAGTAGAAAGACCAGAAAAGGCATACTCCCATTACCTATCCATAACAACCACCAGACCATTGTTAATCCTGCCTCATCTATAACATCATCCACTCTTCCTTCTTGGAATATTTTGGTACAATCTCAGATATTTTGTTTCTTCCATAAACATTTTGATGTGTATCTCTGAAAGATAAAGACTCTTTAACATCACCACATATCCAAAACAAACAATAATTATTTAATATATTATAAATGTTAAGATTTCCAATTACCCCCCACTTTAAATTTTATATAAATCAGGGTTAAAATAAGAAAACATTGATCTGTAAATATATATGTACCCCTGTGTCCATTGTAGCATTATTCACAATGGCCAAGCCATGGAAACAACCAAAGTGTCCTTTGATAGATGGTTGGATAAAGAAGATGTGGTACATATATACAATGAAGTACTACCCAGCTATAAGAAAAGATGAAATATTGCCCCTTGTGACAACAGGAATGGATCTTGAGATTAACATGCTAAGTAAAATAACTCAGACAAAATGTCAAGAATCATATGACTTCACTCAAAATTGGTATATAGAACTGAGAACAAATGATCAAGAGAAACAAACAAAAACTCATAAATACGTACAAAAGTTTAGTGATTACTAGAGGGTAAGAGGGGAAGAAGGATGGTAGAAGAGGGAAAATGGGGTAAAATAAATGGTGATGGAAGGAGAACTTACTCTGAGTCGTGAACACACAATGCAATATATAGATGACGTATTATAGAAATGTACACTTGAAAACTAGATAATTTTACAAACCTATTTTACCTCAATACATTTAATTAAAAATAAATATAGAAAAATATGTTTGCAGAGATTAGTTTGTTTTTTTATAATTTTTACAGTTTTTTTTGTATGTGTGAACAAGTTTATATGTATATATAATTTCTAAGTTAAATTTATTGGGGTGATATTGGTTAGTAATGTTTCATAGGTTGCAGGTGTACAACTCCACAGAGCATCATCTATGTGCTGCATCATGAGCCCACCATCCAGAATCAGTTTGTTTTTTTCTCTCCATCACGATATACTTAGTTCCCCCCTACCCTCTTCCCCACACTGCTTTTCCCCCGCTCCTCAGAAAAAAAAAATTAACATTTTATGTTAAACAAATTTTTTTTCTTCAAAAAATAATGAAGGTAGGTCTATATTCTTATGCTTCTTTTAATCTATAATTTTCTCTTCATCTTTATTTTTTTCCTTTCTATGTATTTGTTGATGGAATCAGACTGATTCTTTAGAGTTTCCACTGTACAGATTTTCCTGATTTTTTTTAAAGAAAAATTTTTAAAAGATTTAATTTTTATTGTTTTTGACAGAGAGAGAGAGAAAAAGAGAGAAACAGAGAGAAAGGAGAGGGCCCAGAGCAGTCTCTGTAGTTGCACGTCATTGGTTTTCTACATAGTTTCATTCCACAAGTGGGCACAGGGCAGCGCAGGGCAGGAACTGGGCTGGGGGCCTCCTACATGGAGCTTGCCCTGGTGAGAACCAATATAGAGGCACACCCCAATTCAGCATATGTGTCCTTGGACCCTGGGGTTGCAAGACAAGTGCTCAACCTGCTGAGCCATCCTGATTTTTTATGGGATAAGGTAATAAGTTATACTTTTCATCACACAGTAGAACATAGACAGTGTTCTCTTTAATTCACTAGGAGGAATAAAATAACTACCTATTATTTCTTTTTGTAAAATGTTAACATATCTTGAAAATATATTTTCTAGGCATATGTATTTAGAAAATTGACTCTAATGTATTTCTCTAGTTAAGAAGGGTAAGCAAAATGGTAAAATGTCTTCAGTTCTGATGATGTACCAACTAAAGAAGAAGATTAGTTGAGTGAACTGAGTATGTTTTGTATCTGGTATACCATTTATAATTAAAAAGAAAGAAAGTGTGTGTGTATGTGGCGGGGGGGGGGGGGGGGGACATAAATCACTGTGTATAGCCAAGGAGTAGGGGGAGAAATTTTGTTTCATTTTTACTACTTGATATTTTATTTTAATTTAAATGCCTTAATATTTGAATCATTGTATTCATGGACTTTCACTAAGATCAAGATATAAGTCAATTTATCAAACTTATCTGATCATTAGAAAAATATAAAGATATATACAAGTTTACTACAAAAATAAAGATTCTTGGGATCCCCTGTTGTAACACTCATAATCTCTGTGAAAGGGCCTAGTAATAGACATTTGAAACAATTATTATAGTGGATTTTATTAAAAGGAAAATTTAGAAAATGATGGCATTTATTTATTCATTTTTTTTTAAGCCAAGCATTTATTGATTAATCCAAAAAGGAAATGTCTTTGCTTACTTTGGGTTTTATAATGCCCATTCCCATTCCTATGCCACTGCAGAAAATTTAAAAAACTACATGTAGTAAAAGATGATTATTGGAATCATTTTTATGAAGAGGAAACTGTTATAGAGAGAAGTGTGTATTGAATCTGTCAATGGAGGCACTCAGGTCACTCAGGCTCAAATCCAGTTTATCTGGATACAAAGTCAATAATTCTAAACTACAGCAAACTTTCCTACATTTATTTTGCCCTGGGTAATAATTCTAATCCTTCTGAAACCCAATTCTATAATTTAGGTTGTCTTATAATGGTGTTATAGCTAATAAATATGTTAAAGTAATCATTAACCATTGGGGTGATTTTCATGATGGAGAAATGATTTCTACCAAGTATTCCTCTCATAAAAGATCTTATTTAAAATATATGATAAATGTGTATTAGTCCTTAGACAGCAAGTACTACATTTGTAACCATATTATCTTACCTGTGGAAGGTACTTCATTTAACATTTTGTCTGATAGGAGGGATGTATTTCACATTTTTCAAAGAAAATATTGCAAATTAAGTTGCCTTAAAATTATAATAAAAGATGGGAAAAGCCGGGACGGCTCAGCGGGTTGAGCGCTCGCTTTGAGGCCACGAGGACCGAGGATCGAACCCCGGCTCCGGCCCAGGCAGGACCCACATGCTGAACTGGGGAGTTCCCACAGTTCGGTTCTCTAGCTGTCTCTGTCTCTGTCTCTCTCTCTATCTGTCAAGAGTAAAATAGAAATAAATATGCACTAAAGATAAAATAATTACTCTCTATAAATATAAAAAAAGATAAAAAAAAAATTATAATAAAAGAAATATTTGTGAGTTAACAGTAAATATTTTGAGGATTCTTTTTACCTGAAAACATGGTAGTACCTGATTTTAGTAAATAGATGTACCATATTTTTCCTTGTTTGAGACAATATTTTTGTGTAAAATTGTTAGACCAAAAATTTGGTGTGGCTTTATACATGGGGGTAACCTGTGCATTGATGTCTTAATGTTGGGTTAGAAAAGTACAGATCATCCTATATGTGGGGGCATCTTATACATGAAAAAATATGGTAATTTATTCTTTGGAGAGGCATAAACATGGTGAACTCAAAATATAAGAAACTTATGTGGGTGATATCTATATTCACAGCTACAGATGACAGTCAAAAGAAGAGACTGAACCTTACAGAAAATGCTCTATATTTTTAGTTCTCATCAAATTAAATCTTGAGTCTTACAAATAACAATACCCTTTTTAGCCCTTCTCTTTAAAAATTAGAATTTTTGCGATATTCCCAAAATGCAACCCAAATTAATGGAAACAGAAAATGAGATTTCTTAATTTTATCTTGCCCTTTGTATTTCCAGGTAATGTATTGATGAAACCATATGCATATATGTTCCAAAAGATTTTTATTAATGTTTAAAACATTATTATGACAATGTTAAAAATAGTTATGGCAATATAACCAAATAAATTTTATCTATAGAATGAGAGTGATCTGAGTTAGTCTCAAAGAAATTCAGAACATTATGAGTAAGTTCTCCTTGAAGCATTAAATGCAGAAGGTATTGAAATTAAGTTTATGACAATTAGTTTATTTGCATTTAGAATTTTTACTTTTGTGTCTTATTTCCTTGTATTTTATTTTTTGCTTCCAAGCAGTTATATTTTTGCCAAAACTAAACAAACAAACAAAAATACCACTTATTCAATTTTTTACATCAGACTATTCAAAATTCTCTTGGACAAATAACTTATTCTACGATTTTTATCTATGTTTTTAAAAATGGATAATATGTTAAATGATTAGAATATTTTAGGACCATCTGGAAGTTATTTGTGGAAGTTTAGTGGTGATTTGGAAAATAAACCATGCCATTCACCCTTTCTCCCCTTCTGATAAAAATATATTAAATTATACCAGGGATCAGCAAAGCCCATCCATCTTTGTAAATAAAGTCTTATTGGAACACAGCATGTTTATTTGTTTATATATTGTGTATAGCTGTTTTTGTGCTATAAAGCAGCATGAAGTAGTTGTGACAAAGATTGAATGTATGTAAAGACTGAAATATTTATTATCTGGCCCTTTGCTGACCACTGAATAATATGCAATGGAGAGAAAGGAATGAAGAAATAGGGGAGGGATAGATATTTATGATGAGGTGAGAAACACATGCACACATACATATTATATGAATTATTTATTATCATCTCTTCTATTTATTTAGAATACATTTGGAAATTGATAGGGAAAGTCTTATTGGGTTATTTTTGTGAACTTTAACATGATTGTATTATATTCTGAAGTATTAATTCATCTACTTTCTAAATTTATCTCTTTTGTTCTTTTATTAGTTCTTCCATTAGTGCTAATTTTACTTTACCACATAATACAAAGCAAAATAAAAAGGCTAAAGAAAACACCAATTTTAGCATGAGATAGAAAGATTTGGGTTCGTGCCTGCAGGTAGTTTGTCCTTTTTTTAAACCAAAGAACAGAGGGTTAAAGTGAAGAAGAAGATACAGTTAGGAAAAGGAAGAAAGCTGGGCACAGATGAGAATCTCAGCTTCTAGCTCTTCTAATGTATGGACAGCCACAAAAGATAAAACAAAACAAAACAAAACAAAACCCCACTAATTATTCTCAGAGTACAGTTCAACTGACTAACAGTCCTGGATATAGGGAAGCCCACAGATTCAGTAGCAAATGTGGAGTCTAGACACTTCAACTGAAGGAGTAGACATTGGGGGGAAAATCTCTCCCTGGATCAAGATGATGCTGAACAGAACCTGAAGAGTATTTCCCAATATGCTGGGATACCACAGGGCACATTAGCAGAATAATAATATCTTAATTTTTATCATCATGCAATTTAAAAGGAGGGGAAGCCCGGATGGCTCAGTGGGTTGGGTGCTCACTTTGCATCTCCGGGGACCGAGGATCGAATCCCGGCCCCGGCCCGTGCGGAACCATGTGCTGAGCTGGGAGCGCCCCCGGTTCAGTTCTCTCTCTGTCTCTGTCTCTCTCCCTCTCTCTGTCAAAAGTAAAAATAAATAAAATTATATTAAAAAAAAACAATACTATAATTAAAAAAAAAAAATTTTAAAGGAATTTTGATTTTAATTATAATGTTTACATTTTCCATACTATAATAAAATTATAACAAATGATAACAAAATCATTTTAAAGTAATGATTTAAAAAATCCCTAGCCCATACTTTATGAAAACTACATGAAACCTTCAAATATTTCAAATTTAAATCTTCAAATATATGTCCCTCTCCAGAAAAGTATATTCTGTTCTTATATATCAGTCTCTCAGGATTCTCGAAATTCAGTGTGTACCAGAATCATTTGTGGAGCGTGTCAACATCCCAAGAGATCCTTAGTCGATAGTTTGTGATTTTATGGGGCCAGCAAATAGCATTCTTTCTTCCTAAGTTCAAACGTGTTGGTGATACATGTGGAAGTTAAACCAATGGGGACAAAAACATCACTTTTAACTGACAATAGTATTGAGAATGCTACTTTTGGTTGACAGCTAAGTGGGTTTACTTGTATACCACTCCTGAATTGTCACTTGTTCCCAGTCAGTCACTTAATCACCTGCAATGTGGGCTGTCCCAGGGCTGTGCTGGATCTGAAGCTTCTCACCAGATTCATACATATATCTTATAAACAGTCTAACTCCAAATGAAAAGCTGGTGCGCTAATCAGTACCAGTTCCTTTACCAAACTAAATCAAACAAGTCTCTCCTCCCAGGAAGAAGAATAAATAAGACCAGGAATGCTACTTTATCTTAAATACTTCCATGATCTCACTTTCCTTCAGATAGGTCTTTGCCTTGTTTTTATTTATCACTAGAATCATCTTAACTCATTTTCAGAAGTTGAGATTTTATAAAGTATTCCCAGGACTGGAACTGGGATAGACTGTATGCTCACAATTCTTTACTTCAGTTTACTCTTACTGAAAAGATCAGCTATTTTAGTTTCTTCCCATTCATAATTTCCCTTCAGTTTTTCAGGCTCTACCCCTGACACATTTAAATCTATGATGATAGGGCCTCTCCTAGCTCTGCAAATTCACCAGAGCACTCGGTAGCCTCTCATATGTATATGTGAACATCTCCTGGGGAAAATTAGACTAAATGCCAGGGTATCTTAATTTGGATTTCTATTCATCTGAATCTTAATCTGTTAATTGCTCATTCTCATCAAATAGTGGGTGCTTTTAAGAAAATAGTAATTTATTTCATCCAGAAAGTGTTTTCTTGACTTCACCAGCATAACTTATTTAAAATGATCTGCTCTGAATGATCAAAAGTGGATGTGTGAGTGTTGTCAGTTATTTTAAAATGATAAGTATTAAGTGGGCTATATTTTTTAGATTAGTATATATGTAGTTTGATCTCCTTTATGTATGTCAAAAGTATCACACATGATTTTTGTGTGTGACTCCATCAGCTGGTTTTAAAGGAGCTTTGAGTAACAGTTGGGACATGTTTATAATTGCCCCAATTCTTTATTATAGAATTTTGCTTTTATCTTTTTATTCATTATAAATGTTATTTTCCCCTAGACAAAGTCACTCCATTTTCTCACCAGTTCTCCATGAATTGAAATGTGAATTGAGCATACCATAAAGTGTAGGGGCTTTATGCATAGGAAGACATCCAATTAAATGTGATTTTTTTTTTGACTAGCATCACGTTTTAGTGCTTTTTGTTTAAAATACATTATGTGTTTTAATTATATTTTTCTTCTAGTATGCAATCTTATTTTATAATAGTTATCAACCCCATGTTTGTGACCCTACCCCCCAATTTATATGCTGAAGCCCTAGCCCCTAATGTGATGGTTTTTGGAAGTGGAGACTTTGAAAGAGAGGTTTAGATGAGTTTATGGGGGTGGATCCCCTATTACAGAAGATGCCCTCTGCAAACGAGAAAGGGCATCTCATAAAACCTGATACTGCTGGCATCCTAATCTCAAAACCCCCAGTCTCTGGAACAGTTAAAAGTCAGTTTCTGTGGTTTAAGCTATGCAGTCGATGATAAACTAGTTATATGTTACATTGTGTGTCAAGTTGGCTCCTCCTGTTCTTCTAGAGAGTCTTCTACATTCATCTGTGTCATATAAAAGCTCTGTGATCTTTGGAAACTTACTTTAGCTGTGTCACTTTTTAATTGATATACCAAAGATGAGAACAGTATCTATTTTATATACAATTGTGAGGATTAAGGGGATCATGTATTTAAAATGTGTAATGAGATAATTCATTGATAAAGACTAGAAAAGCACCTGCTGAATAGAAGTATTCAGTAAATGATATTGCTGAGCTTTTTATATTGTTATTCCTTTTGTTACAATGTTTTTTTCTGCATAGAGGCGAAGTAATTTAAAATTACTTTTCTGTAATGAAAATTTGTTAGGTAAATGTCACCTAAGGTAACATAAAACTATGTTTTGTACTATTAAACCAGAATGCACATTATCATTTCTGAAATGTATATAGAACGAAAATTTCTGAAGAGATCTTTTTTTAATGCTTGATATAACCTCTGTCCCACATTTACATATTGGCTAATGTATTTACTCACAGCATTAATATACAAATAGGGCCTGTACTAATTCACACTCAAAAAGAATGTAGATACTACAAAGGCTGTTGAATACACCTATTTATCTTTCTACAGAAACTTGGTCTGTAGAGGCTAAATGTAATTTTTTCTGCTGATAGTCTCTTTGTGTGTTTCAATTATGAGCAATATCTGTGTTTTAACTAGAGGTTATTTTAAATGAATAGCGTATGATGTAAAGAAAAATAAGGTAAAAATCAAGTTTAAAAGAACAAATGGTAAAATTATATGAGAATTTAAGTATCTCTGGAAGAAAAGAAATATTCTAACTTAACTAAATTGCCTATTTTGAGTGATTCAAAGTATAATTTATTTGAAATTAGTATATTTGAAACTTTTCTGAGTTCATCAGAGTTTATAACTAAGGTATACTTTCTCTTTTGCATTCAATTGCACATTTTGATTACGATATTTTAAACAGTGAATCACTTATGGCTGTGTACTTGAAATTTTCTGCCTTATTTACATGTTAAAGCAACTCAGAAACAATGTGGGATGTAAAGAAAATGAGTAAACATTAAATAACTCCTCTCTTCTATTTTTTAGCATTATAGAAGGCTGTCCAGAAAAAATCCAGCAATTGTTAATATAACGACAATGGCTACACGCGTGAATACTTTCTGGCCAGCCCTTGTATTTTTTTCAAAGAGTTCCTCTACAACTGATGATGATTCGTCTGACTTTGTCCTATTTGTTTCATTGCTCTTTTATTATCACTTCCTCTTTCTATTATCAAATGTTAAGTAGAGAAAAATATGTAGTAGAGAAAAGAATCACTTGGATTTTTAGGAATTTCAGTTACCTTAGTTTTAGAATTTTACCAGATAATTTGCTCTCTTTCTATGCAGCAATGTTTGGAAACAACTCTAAATTTCTGCACCAAATAGCAAGTCAGTGTTGAGGGCATGGGGGCTTTCCACACACCAATAATTCAACTTAATTCAGCTCAGACATAATTCTGACCCAGAAAGAACACAAAATTGCACCGGTTAAAGGCTCAGGTTCAGTTCTACAAGATGTAAATCCCTCCTGCCTCTGCTCACCTGCCCCACTTCAGACTCCATTTGCAAGTCCAGATTTCATTTGTGCTTCTAACAAACTGGCTAGAGATTGCAGATTTCAGCAACCTTCTCCTACTTTGGACTTGACTAATTTGCTAGGGCAGGTCACAGAAACAGATAAACATTTTACTTATTAGATTACTGGTTTATAATAAAAGGATATCTGAGGGCTGTCCTGGGAAAACACAGACATTGTCAGTATAATGAGAAAGGTTACGTAACATGGCTAGATGCTTCCTGGACAGCCCTAATATATATCTCAGAACTGCCAGATGGAAGAGATGCCTAGAGCAAGGTATGAAAGGGGGCTCAGAACTTTCATCCTCTCTCCTGGTACACCCCTCTCCTCAAATCTTCATGTGTTGATAAACACAGAAGCTCATCTAACCCTGTCATTGTGGGGTTTTATGGAGGCATATGACTTAGGTATAATTGATTAAATCATTGGATATTGACCCCTGAAATCAATCATCGACCCCTCACCCATCTTGAAGGTTTGTGGGTTAGATGGAAAGTTTCAACCCTCTAATCACATGGTTGTCTCCACTTGCAACCCACCCCCATTTTTAGGTGCATTATAAAAGTCACCTCATTAATGAACAAAAACACCTTATCATGCTCATCACTTAGGAAAATCTAAGGGTTTTAGAAGAACTGTGCCAGGAACTCATGGAGACCAAATATATATTTCTTATAAATCACAATATTGTGAGCTTTTTATTTGTATATCTATCTACTTTTACAGGCACATCCAGTTTAAAATAAATGACTTATTAATGTACCTGTTATTCTTTTTTTATTTATTAACCATAGAAAGTGGTAGAGAATTATATGAATTTTCTTACTGCTATGTCACCGTGGTTTGGCACAGTGTCTGTT
>PVKE010002793.1:30289-78724 GCA_004027555.1 Craseonycteris thonglongyai
GTCTTCAGTGCATATTTATTTCTATTTTACTTTTGACAGATAGAGAGAGAGACAGAGACAGAGACAGCTAGAGAACCGAACTGTGGGAACTCCCCAGTTCAGCATGTGGGTCCTGCCTGGGCCGGAGCCGGGATTCGATCCTCGGTCCTCGTGGCCTCAAAGCGAGCGCTCAACCCACTGAGCCGTCCCGGCTTTCCCCCGTGTGTCTGTTATTCATGAGTAAAAATATGGCTGAATAAATGAAAATGGACAGATGAGAAAACTTGCACGTCAGGTAAAAAATGAACACTCTACTCAGCTTAAGTTACTGAGTAGAGTTTCTCTTTCCTTGTTGTCATACTTCTCTACAGTGGAATTGTTCTGTCTTATACTACTGAGAGCTTGAGCTGGATGATTTGTTGTTGGAGTACAAAGTGGGCAGCGTTTCTGTGAATTGTAGAATGTTTAGAAGCATCCTTAGTCTCTTAGCAACAAGATACTAGTAGCCCCTCTCCAGTAGTGACAATAAACACTGTCTAACTATTGTCAAAATTTCCCTACAATGCAAAATCACCTGGTTGAGAATCATAGGTCTAAGAGCAAGCCACGAATGACCCTAGTAAGGGCCCGAGTTTCTACAAATGACCAGTAACACCTAGAAGCCTTCTAAACTAAGTTTCATTCTGGCATGTTTGAGGTAGTACCTATTAGTATTCCTTCATCATGTTCTGTTATTTTGTGCCCTTAAAATATTTTCTCTGACTGAAGTGAACAAATATATTGAAAGAAAACATGATGTAGAAATAGTAAATACCACTTTGAGACCTGTAGACTGATTTATGCCAATGCTTCTCAAGCTCTCTGCAGTGAAAGACCCTTTTCTTTTATCTAATCAATAGTGGGATGACAGCCATAAAACATACTAAAAAATGAATTGCTAAAAAGAAAATAATAAAGTACTTGGTGATTTGCTTCCCTGTTGCAACAAGTTCAAATTTCTATAAAAAAAAATGAATAATTTGATCCAAGTCAATTTGGGTAAAATGTTTTTAATTTTGGGTAATGATTTCTTATTCTTGGTTTGTTTTTGTAATATTAAGTAAGGAGAAGAATAAAATTAGTGTTTGGGGGATGGCTGTAATAGAAGAAAGGAAAGGGAGTCAAATATATGATGATAGAAGGAGCTCTGACTGAATGGTGAAGATTCAATGACACATATAGAGGATATTTTATAGGAATGTACACTTGAAATCTGTGTAATTTTATTTACCAATGTCACCCCAATAAATTTAATAAAAAATAAATGAAAGGATGTATAGAATGTGAATATGTAATGAAGACAATATAGTAAAAAGAGCACTTGTGCTTTCAGTATATAAGAAAATATAGGCAAGAATCTTTTTTTTCCACACCCTAGATTTATTGAGGTATATGTAATTAATAAAAACAACAAAAATATATTTAAAGCTTACAAAGTGGTGATTTCATATATGTATACATTATGAAATATTTATTACAGTCACTTTAATTAACACGCTCATCACTTCATATCTTTTGGCAACCTCCGTTCTATTCTCTGTTCCTGAGTTAAGCATCCTATATGTAAGTGATATCATATAGTATTTGACTTTCTCTGTTTAGTCTATAACACTACAATTCCCTCCTTGACCATTTATATTGTAGAAAATGTCAGAATTTCCTTTTTATGACTGGATATTATTAATATTTTATATCTATGTCTATATCTATATCTATATAATACACACACACATTTTACATCCATTCATCTATTGACAGATGCACAGGTTGTTTTTCATATCTTGGTTATTGTGAATGATGCTGCAATAAACATGAGACTATACATATCTATTTGAGATATTGACTTCATTTCATTTGGATATATATCTAGAGGTGGAATTGCTGGATTGTCAGGTAGTTCTATTTTTTAATTTTGGGGGGAAATTTTTTATAATGGCTATCCCAGTTTACATTCTCAACAACAGTGCACAAGAGTTTTCTTACTGTATATCCTAGCCAACATGTTATGTCTTATTTTTTGATAATAACTATCCTAACACCTATCAGGTGATATATCATTGTGGTTTTGATTTGCATTGTTCTGGTAATTAGTGAGTAAAATACCTTTAACTATACCTGTTTTCCATTTGTATGTCTGCTTTATAATAAACATCTATTCAGGTCCTTTGCCAGCATTTTAATCTGAATACCGGTATTTGATTTGCTATGGAGTTTTATGAGTTTCTTAAATATTTGATATATTAATGTCTTACTAGATATAGAATTTGCAAATATTTTCTTTTTCCATTGATTGCCTTTTCATTTTGTTGATGGTTTTCTTTGCTGGTACAAAAAACTTTTTAGTTTAATGTAGTCCCAGTTATTAATTTTAGCTTTAGTGTCCTGTGGTTTTGGTGTCATATACAAAAAGATAAATTTTCAAGACTAATATCAAAGAACTTTTCCCTATTTACATTTTCTAGAAGTTTTACGGTTTTATGTCTTACACTTAAGTCTTAAATCTATTTTTAGTTAATTTTTGTGAGTGATATAAGAGTCCAGTTTATTCATCTGCTTATAGATATCTAGTTTTTCTAAAATTATTCATTGGACTATCCTTTCTCCATTGTGTGTTCTTGGCATCCTGTTGAAAGTCAGTTGACTGTAAATGTGTGGTTTATTTCTGGGCTCTCTATTTTGTTCCATGGGTCTATATGTCTGTTTTTATGCCACCATGAGGTTTCACTGTTATAGCTTTGTAATATAATTTGATTTCAAGAAGTGTGATTGTCTAGCTTTTTTCTTTTTCTTTTTTATTTTTTCCCTCAAGATTTGCTACTTGAGTTTTTGGTTTTTTTTTTGTGGTCCCAGACAAATATTAGAATTTTTTTATTATTGTTAAATTCATTGAGGTTACGTTGGTTGATAAATATTACATAGGTTCCAGGTGTACAATTCTATATGACATTGTCTATGTATTGCATTATGTACTTACCACCCACAGTCAGTTCTCTTTCCATCACCATGTATTTGATGCTCTTCCCTACTGTCTCACCCCCTCCCCCTTACCCTCAGGTAACCACTAAACTATTGACTGAGTTCATGAGTTTTTTGTTTCATATTGTGTTTCAGTTTTATATTCCACAATAAGTGAAGTCATATGGTTCTTGATTCTTTTAGTCATCTTATCTCACTTAATAAGATGGTCTCAGGGTCCATTCATGTTACTAATGGCTGTATTTCATCTTTTTTTTTTTTTCTTAAAGATTTACTTTTTTTTTTTTTTGACACAGAGAGAGACAGAGACAGAGAGAAGGGGGAGGGCCCATAACAATATCCATAGTGGCACATCATTAGTTTTTCCACATGGTTTCATTCCACAGGTGGGCGCGGGGCTGCACAGGGCAGAAACCGGGCCAGGGTCTCGCCCTGGTGAGAACCGAACTGGGGGCACTCCCCAGTTCAGCAAATGGGTCTTCATGGGCAGGGGTTGGGATTCAATCCTTGGTCCCTGGGGCTGCAAAGTGAGCGCTTAACCCACTGAGCCATCCTGGCTTCCCCAATTATATCTTTTCTTATCAGTGAGTAGTATTCTATTGTGTAAATGTACCACAACTTCTTTATCCAGTCATTTATCAAAGGACATTTTGGTTGTTTCCATGAATTGGCCACCATGAACAATGCTGTGATGAACATTGAGGTACATATATCTTTGGGATCTAAGGTTTAATGCAATTCCCATCAAAATCCCACAGACATTCTTTCGAGACATACATTTTAAAAATCTTCAGATTCTTATGGAACCTCAAAAGCTCCTGAGTCACCAAAGCAATCCTGTGAAAAAGAATAAAAGAATAAGGCTGGAGGCATCACACTCCCCAACTTCAGTCCATACTACAAAGCATTAGTAATCAAAACAGCTTGGTATTGGCAGAAAAATAGACATACAGACCAATGAAACAGAATAAAAAACACAGTAGTAAACCCACCAATATATGGACAGATAATTTTTGACAAAGGAGCTAAAAATATACAATGGAGAAAAGAAAACCCTTTCAGTAAATGGTGCTGGGAAAATTGGAAAACCACATGCAAAATAATAAAACTGGACAGGGAACTGTCACCATATACCAAAATGAACTCAAAATTGATCGAAGACCTCCAACTCCACATAAAACCTGAAACAATAAACTGCTTAGAAGAAAATGTCAGTACCAAATTTATAGACCTTGGACTCAGAGAGGACTTTCTGGACTTGACTTCAAAGGCAAGGGAAGTAAAAGCAAAAACTAATGAATGGAACTATATCAAACTAAAATATGTATAGCAAAAGATACCATCAACAAAGAGGTAACCAAACAAATGGGAGAAAATGTTTGCAAACAATGCCTCTGATAAGGGACTAGTATCTAAAATATATAAAGAACTCATGCAACTCAACACCAAAAAAAACCCAAATGTTCCAATTGAAAAATGGGCAGAACTGATCAGACACTTCTTCCATGAAGACATGCAAATGGCCGATAGATATATGAAGTGGTCAACATCACTAGCAATTATGGAGTTGCAAATTAAAACCACAATGAGATAACACCTCACACCTGTTAGAATGGCTATAATCAACAAGATAAGGAATGACAAATGCTGGAGAGGCTGTGGAGAAAAAGGATCCCTTGTACACCACTGGTGGGAATGAACACTATGCAGTATGCAGTTTCCTCAGAAAAATTGGGAATGGAACTGCCTTTTGATCCAGCAATCTCTTTTTCTTCTTTTAAATTTCATTCATTCATTCATTTCTGTTGTTAAATTTATTGGGGTGACTTTGGTTGGTAAAAATTACATAGGCTCCAAGTGTACAATTCTGCATTACCTCATCAATTTATTGCATTGTATGCTCACCCCCAAGAGTCAGGTCTCTTTCTATCACCACAGAATCGATGCCCCCTTTCCCCTCCCCCATTTCCCTTGCCCCATACCCTCAGGCAGCTACTAAACTATTAACTGTGTCTATGAGTTTATTGTTTCCTGTTACTTTCAGTTTTATGTTCCACATAGAATTGAAGTCATATGGTTCCTGACTTTTTCAGTCTGAACGGGCCTTGAGATTATCGTTGTTTACTTTTCTAACTGTGTGACCAAGCTGCCGAATCTTAAGGCCTCGACAAATGTTGCGTCTTATTACTTTCATTGAACAAGACCTTCTCTTTTGACCATTTCAGGTAAATATTGGCAGTTTTCTTTCTCCAGTTGTTTTCACTTGCAAAGTAGTCATGATGGACAGTTTCACAATGTGGCTGCTGCTTTCAGGGGATTCTATGAAACAAATGCTCCTTTCATGTTCTACAGCTCTTGGCAATGTTTCATCAGAAGTCTGTCCATCGGGATTTCCCTAATCATAGTTGGCCAAGAGTCCTGACTGGACTGCCAAGGCTTCATTCAGCTGCGTATGAGAGTCCTGAAATCTCATGGATATTCTTTACATCATCATTTAAAAATACTCTGTAAGGTATGTTCTGAGTAGGTCAGGTGCTCCAGTTTCCCTCCTCCTGTGACGTCTTCAGCACAGTTCAAAAAGCAAGTTTATGTCAGTTAACTGTAGGTCCCAAGAAATTCCTTTCACTGTTTTATTGGATCAGATTCTGGTATTCGTACACCCATGATCTTTTGGTATATTTATTGCCTCCATTTTCTGATGCAGGAGGTTTCTTTCTGTTCCGGACAAGCAGTTGTTGAACCTCTGTCTGAATGTCTCCAGGGAGGCCTGATCTCTTCCTTAAGCGCAGGTTTCTCCATCTGACACCAGTAGGAGGCTGGGAGGCTTCCCGCCAGTCATGTTTGGATGGGGGAAGGTTGAGATGAGGGTGGGCACCAGGCCACTGGAGATTGGAGAATGCAAAGTAGCCTGAATTGTTGAGTCACTGGATGGGGGCAACTGCCCTGAAGTGTTATCCTGACCCACAGGGATCTTTGCTTGAATGAGAAAAAAACATTGTTATGTTTAATCCAGTGAGATTTTCGATGACTTTGTCACTGAAATATCACTTGGCCTAATCTGACCAATGCAGGTGATGTTGGTAATTGCAGTCAACACAGACATGAGAAAGAGGTCAATGAGAGCAATGGCAAACCCTTATAGAGCACTTCCTCTCCAAGCTTAGTCCCATGTACTTGCATCAATTATTGTGTTCCTCAAAGGGTGTACCTAATGACTTTGAGCATGCTTCCGTGCCTGTTCAGTATCCTATTTTTCTGGTTTTCATTGATATTTTTAATCTGTATTTTTTCACTGCTAAAGTATGTTATTATATTTTTTCAAACCTTTTTGCAATTGTAGTTGACATTCAATATTATATTAGTTTCAGGTGTATAGCATAGTGGTTAAACACTGATATAATTTACAATGTGATCCTCCTAATTACTGTAATATCCACCTGGCACTACACAGTTATGACAATGTTATGGACAGTATTCCCTGTACTGTATTTTGCATCCCAAAGACCAAGTTGTACTTTACCATTTTCACCCAGCCCTCCAACACCCATGCCACCCCCTCAGCCCCCCGCAATCTGGTAAGCGTTCATCTCTTCTCTATCTACGAATCTGCTTCTGTTTTGTTGGTTTATTTTCTTCCTAAGATTCCCACACCAGTGAGATCATTTTCTTCCTAAGATTCCCACACCAGTGAAATCATAAATATTTCATTTTTTATGGCCAAGTAATATTCCATTGTGTATAGGTGCCACCTCTTCTGTATCCAGTCACCTATTGATGGGAACCTAGGTTGCTTGCATGTCTTGGCTATTGTAAGTAATGGTACAGTGAACATAGGGGTGCATATATCTTTTGAAACTAATGTTATGGATTTCTTTGGATAAATACCAGAAGTAGAATAGCCAGTTCAAAACGTAGTTGTATTTTTAATTACTTGAGGAACCTCTGATACTGTTTTCCACACTGGCAGCACTAATTTGCAATCTGACCCCCAGTGCATGAGGATTCCCTTTTCTCCACATCCTGGCTAACATCTGTTGCTTACTGGTTTATTGATGATAGCCTTTCTAACAGAAGCAAAGTGGTATCTCATTGTGGTTTTTATTAGTCTTTGTCTGATGATGAGTGACAGTGAGCATCTATTCACATGCCATATTGGGCATGTCTATGTCACTTTTTAAAGAGCAGTTTTACATTGAAGGGAAGGTATAAAGACATTTCATCTCTCCTGTACACCAGACATACATAGCCTCTCCCATTATCAACATCCCTCTTCAGAGTGGCACACTTGTTCCAGCTAACAAACCTACACTAACACATCATAATCGCTCATAGTCTATATAGTTCACGTTATGGTTCCCTCAGGGTTTTTTTGTACATCCTATGGCTTTGGACAAATGCATCATGGCCTTTGTCCATCTGATGGGTATTATCCAGAGTATTTTCACTTTTCTAAAAGGCCTCTGTGTTCCAGCTATTTATACCCCACTATTCCCCCTGCCCTTTGACAGCCACTGATCTTTCCACTATCTCCGTAGTTCTTCGCCTTTTCCAGAATGTAGTATCCTTGAAAGCACACAGCCTGTAGCCACTTCAGATTGGCTTGTTCTACTTAGTAAGGTGCGTTTAAGGTTCTTCCCTGTCTTCATGGCTTAATAACATTTCTTTCTAGTGCCACATGGTGTTCTGCTGTCCTAATGTACCGCAGTTTACTTATCCATTATCTTATTGAAGACATGTTGGTGCTTTTCAAGGTTTAGCGGTCACGAGGAAAGTGCCTCTAAACATCTGAGTACAGGATTTTGTATGACCCAAGTTCTCAGAGCCTTTGGGGAAAAACTACAGAAATGATTGCTAGATTCTATGGACGGGTATGTTTAGTTTTCTGAGAAACTGCCAAACTGTGTTACGAAGTGCCTCCTCCCCAGCAACGAATGAGAGAGCCTAGAGCTCAACGCAACCCACCTCCTTGTCAGCATCTGGTGTTGCCGGCGTTGTGGATTTGGGCCCTCGTAGTAGGTGTGCAACGGCATCTCGTGATTTTATTAGTATGCGTTTTCCTGATGGAAACTGAGGTGGAGCATGTTTTTTGTTCTTAAATAACATTCTATTGTATTACACTGAAAAGCTAAAAGAGAACACACCGAATGAAATGAGCAAGAAACATAACATTGAGAAAGGCATAGAAGCAAAGTTCAAAGGTGCAGCGGATGGAGAGGTCCGCTGAAGGAGTGGGCAGGACCAGAGGTCCCTTGATGGCTGGCAGGGAGGAAGGTGCCAAAGGCAGCTGTGACGTCAGCGGTGCTGGGTCCTGTGCCAGTTCAGGCTCGCCTGCAAGAGTGGCTCCAGACCCGCTTCCTTGTTGTGGAGCTGCCGTTGGAGTGGGCACTGAAGTTGGCTGGAACTCTGAAGCAGTTTCTGGGAGTGGCACAGCAGCCACAGGGGGACACGTATGGGCTGCCAAAGTGGCCTGGACTGGTATACTGGGTGCTTGCTATACCTGTATCTCGCTCCTCGGGGTGCTCCGGCCCGAAGCCGAAGCCTGCTCTGCTCCGTGAGCCGGCGGCAGACCCTCGGGCTCTGCCTCCTGGGGCTCCAGGTGCTCGGGCCCAAGGCTGCGCTGGCCCGTGTTACCAGCAAGGGAGACCTGCCCTCGTAGCAGGAGATGGGGCGCGTGTCCCCATCGAGTAGCTCCAGGCGGGTCTCCTGGGCCCGTGTCTGCAAGGAAAGTGACCGACAGCCAGTCAGGGGTCATCAGAGCCCTGCCTGGCCCTTAGTGGCTGCCTCTTGTGCCCACTCAACCTTCTGACCACCCAGATCAGGCCCACACCTGTGTCTACATGTGTCCCCCTCCCCAGGCAGAATGAGATTCACCTCTAGGGCTCAGAATCAGCTTGGGGGACAGAGTAGAGCCCACCCACCCAGTCAGCCGTTCCCTGGGGTGTGAACGTGGCTGGCCCACCAGGCTTCTGAACCCCCACTCAACCCAGTCTTGCTTGAAGCGGGCCCTCCCCACATGAACCCTGGCTTGTGGAGCTAGGGAGGGGACGTAGGGCCGTCCAGGGGGAATGCGAGGGGTGGCTTGGCCTGAACCCGCCTAGCCCGTGCCTCCCCGTGTCAGCTGTGCGCTCCTGCGCGCCAAAGGCCAGAGGCTTCTCCGGGGAGCCCTGACCCACTGTCGGCAGCGCTGCACGATCCCGCCCATTCGGGCGTCTTGGCGGCCACGGCCACGGCCACGGCCTCGGCTCGCGGGCAGACAGCACCGGGACATTTTGCTCCCTGGGCTCTCTCTAGCCAAGTGATCTGGGTAGGGCCCTCCTTTGAAATGGCTGCCTGGTCACCAGGGTTCCGAGTTCTCTTGGGCGCTGATATCAGGAAGTGAGGTCACTAACTGCCTGGGGACCCCTACCTGGATTTCCTGCTCAGACATGAGCGTTCTGGGATGCCGACTGCTCGCCTTCCACCCCAAACCACTCATGGTTACACCGACCCAACCCACCCACAGGTGTGGGGACGCCTGGGTGCAGCCACGGCCCCAATTTTGAGAACACAGCTGAGCTCAGACCCAACTCCTTTATTAAAAAAAACATTAAATTTATTCAAGTGACATTAGTTAATAAAATTCTCTACGTTTGAAGTGTACAATTGGTAATATGTCATGTGTATATTGAGTTGTGTGATTACCATCCAAGGTCTAGTCTCCTTCCTGTCACCATATATTTGGCTTCCTTGACCCTCTTGAGCCTCCCTTCCTCCCCTTTTCCCTCTGGTCACCACCACACTGTTGTCTGTCTATAGATTTTTTGTTCATTTGCTTGTTGATTTCTTTTTTCTGTCCCACACCTGAGTGAAATCCTGTGGTTTTGTCCTTTTTTGTGCACTTCAGATCCATCCGTGTTGTTTGAATGACAGCAGTTCATCTTTTCTTATGGGTGAGCAGTAGTCCATTGTTCATCTGTACCCCATCTCCTTTCACCAGTCATCTACGGAAGGGCAATTTGGTCATTTCCATGCCTTGGCTACTGTTCATGATGCTGCAATAAACATAGAGGTCCATAAATTTATGAATAAATATTTTCAAATATTTCAGGTCGAAATCCATGAGAGCGATTGCTGGGTCCTATGTTAGTTGTATTCTTAATTTGTTTAAATTTTCTTAAATTTATTGGGTTGATGCTAGATAATACCATTATATAAGATTCAAGTGTACAATTGCATAACACATCATATGTACAATGCATTGTGTGTTTCTCACCCAAAGTCAAATCTCTTCTGTCACCATATTTTAGATCCTCTTTACCCTTTTCTAACTAACCCAAACCCTCTTTCCCTCCAGTAACCACCACAGGGTTGTCTGTGTCTGTTATGAGTTTTTACAGTTTTTGTTCATGTTTTGTCCATGTTCATGGAGCTTTTAGTTTCATATGCCACATATGAGTGAAGCCATATGGTTCTTGACTTTTTCTGTTGTGCTTATTGTGCTTAGCACAATAATCTCAAGATCCATCTGTGTCATCACAAATGACAGTAGCTCATCTTTTCTTATGGCTGGGTAGTTGTCCATTGGGTTTATGTACCTCGTCTTCTTCATCCAGTCATCTGTGGAAGGGCGCTTCGGTTGTTTCTACACCTTGGCCACTGTGAATGATGCTGCAATAAACATAAGGGTACATAGACTTTTATGAATAAATGTTTTCAGTTTTCTCAATTAGATACCCAGAAGAGGAATTGCTGAGTCATATTTAAAACATGGGCAGAAGACCTAAACAGACACTTCTCCCTTGAAGACATGCAAATGGCCAACAGATATATAGAAAAGTGCTCAACATCACTTGCAATTAGGGAGTTGCAAATTAAAACCACAATGAGATACCACCTCATACCTGTTAGAATGGCTATATTCAAAAAGACAAGGCATGACAAGTGCTGGAGAGGCTGTGGAAAAAAACCAACCCTCATACACTGCTGGTCAGCATGGAAGGTGGTAGGGATGTTCCTCAAAAATTTCAGAATAGAATTACCATGCAACCCAGCAGACCCAGCAAGCCCTTTTCTGGGTATCTACCTAGTTCAAATCATTTGTTTCTATTTTTATGGAAAAGGCCATTGGAGTTTTGAAAGGGATTGCACTGAATCTGCAGATCACTTTGAGTAGTATGGATATTTTAACTATTTTAATCCTAATCAATGTGAAAGAGTATCTTTCTATTTATTTGTGTCTTTCTCAATTGTTCTTTATTAATGTCTTACAGTTTCAGTGTATGTATCTTTCATCTCCTTGGTTAAATTTATTTCTAATTGTTTTTGTTTTTTAGGCTATTATGAGATTATTTTCTTATTTTCAGATAGTTTATTTTTAGTCTTTAGAAATTCATTTGATTTTTGTATATTGATTGTGTTTCTGCAACTTTGATTGATTGTGAATATGTGTATATCTTCTGTTTCTTTGGTGGAGACCTTATGGTTTTCTCTACATAAGATCATGTCATCTGCAAAAAGAGAAGACTTTACTTCTTACTTTCCATTTCAAATGGCTTTTATTTCTTTTTGTTGCCTGATTTTTTATGGGTAGGATTTTTAGTGCTATGTAGAATAGATGCATCTAGAGTGGGTATCATTGTCTTGTTCCTGATCTTAGGAAAAGGGTGTTTAGCTTTTCATTGTTGACTGTGAGTTTAACTGTGTGCTTGTCATATATAGGCTTTATTATGTTCAAATACATTCCTTCTATACCAAAATTTTGCAAGTTTTTATCATAAAAGGATAATACATTGTATTAATGTAGTATATCACACTTATTGGTTTGCATATGCTGAATCAGCCTTGCATCCCAGAGATCAGTTCCACTTAACCATGATGTGAGGCCCTTATAACATGTTGTTAAGGGGAAACTAGAATGGCTCAGCAGGTTGAGCAATTGCTTTGCAGCCCCAGAGCCTGAGGATTGAATCCCGGCCCTGGCCCAGGCGGACCCATATGCTGAACTGGGGTGTGCCTCCAGTTCAGTTCTTGCCAGGGCCTATGTGGGAGGCTCCCAGCCCAGTGCCTGCCCTGTGTGGCCCCACACTCACCTGTGGAATGAAACTATATGGAAAACTAAAGCTGTCAACTGTGGAGACTGCTCTGGGCCCTCCCCATTCTCTCTGTCTCTCTCTTTGTCAAAAAACAATAAAAATAAATCTTTAAAGTGTTGTTAAAATAAATTTGCTAGTATTTTATTGAGAATTGTTGTATTTGTGTTCATTAGGATATTGTTCTAAATCAGGTGTCTCCAAACTACAGCCCGTGGGCTGGAGGCCCTCTCATCTGGCCTGTGGAGACCTTTTTATCTGAATAAAATAATATTAAATAAATAATTTAAAACAACAGCTATGTTTTGATTTTTTTAAATTTGGACCTTGAGTGTATAGTCGGCCCCCAAACTACTGCTTGATAGTTAATGCTGCCCGTGGGCTGAAAAGTTTGGAGACCCCTGGATAAAAACCAGAAGGAGAAATAGTAGCTATACTTAAATCAGACAAAACAGAATTTAAGTCAAACATTGTATATATAATGACAATGGTGTTCGTTATTCAAGAGAATATAATTGAAAATATGAGTATATTTATAATTGGAACATTTGAATATATTTAAAATACATTAACAGTTCTGAAGACAGAAATAGCAACGCAGTAACACCAGAGGGTTTCAATACCTCACTTTTAACAATGGATAGCTTATCTAGATAGAAAGTTGATAAGGAAGTTGAACTACTATAAGTTGAACTACTATGAGTTGAACTTACTATAAGTTGAGCACATGGACCTAACTAACACACATATAGAGAACAATCAATCCAACAGCAGCAGAATACAGTATATTCTTCTCAAATGCACATGGAATATTCTTCATGATAGATTATATGTCAGGTCATTAGAAAACGCTAACATTAAATAATATACTCGTATATACATTATCTCTGCAAAGTGCTGTTATTTTTTGTGCACATTTTATAGGTGGGAAAATTGAGGATAAGGAAATTGTAAAACTGCCAAAATTATAGAACTATTAATTCATAAAGTCAAGATACTGAATTAGATTTGAAACCAAATGTTTTAATAACTTGTATATATCCTCTATGAAGATAGGTCAGTTTGTGTGTTTTGCAACCAAGTGTTTCCCAAGTGTCTAAAACAGTACCTAACAGGTGAGGAAGAAAGGAAGAATAAAAGAGGTAAAGAAGGAGCGAAGGAAGGAACACTATATCACATAGTTTTAGTAGCATTTTTACCTCATTTCCAGAGTTCTGTAGTAGACCTGCTATTTTATATAACTTAGTATCCTGGATGTTGAAACGCTTGAAAAATCATTTTATATATAGGTCTTCGTTATCTATCACTCTCATTTTTTCCTTTACTACATCCCATAGAATAGTATTCTTGAAGTCATTCAATTAATAAAAAGTCTTTTGTGGGGAAGCCGGGATGGCTCAGTGGGTTGAGCGCTCACTTTGCAGCACCAGGGACCGAGGATCGAATCCCTGCCCTGGCCCTTGCGGAACCATATGCTGAACTGGGGAGTTCCCCCAGTTTAGTTCTGTCTCTGTCTCTGTATCTCTCTCTCTCTGTCAAAATAAATAAATAAATAAATAAATAAATAAATAAATAAATAAAACTTAAAAAAAAGTCTTTTGGGGAATAGTAAGTGATTATTGTGATATCCATACCACCAACAGTGGAATAGGTTTAGTGGATATTTTTCATTTCTCTCTTCTGTGAAAGCAAATCTCATTTAGACACTTAAAAGAGCTTGTTTTCGTTTACTATTGCCAGATGTTTTGTATTTCAGTAACAAAAATCTTTTTCAACACATATTACAAATTGTACTGATTTTGAGCCATAATAAAGATGAAGATAGAAATGTAAAACAGATAACATATACTTCATTTCTAATATGTTGTATATTCTTTTTGTTCTGATTATACACTTAGCACATATTCATTATAAAAAGTTGGGAGAAGAACAATAAAAATAACTGTTCTTTTCATTTTTAAATATTTTATTTTGGCATTTTTTTTGCTATATGTCAATAGTAAATTATATAAAGATATAGAGCAGCTCCTTATTATTAGAACAAATATCTACAAGCACTTAGATTGCCAATGCCATGATTACTCTGAACCCCCTTAGACTATCACAGAATTCTGAACTGTACATGTTGTTGCCTATTTATAAAATTGTCAAAATTTGTTTTATCTCAATTTTAAATATAATCAAAAGAGAGAATATTTATTTGGGAATATAAACTTTAAAGAAGTGGCTTTGGGGAAGCCGGGATGGCTCAGTGGGTTAAGTGCTCACTTTGCAACCCTGGGGACCGAGGATCGAATCCCGGCCCCGGCCTGTACGGACTCACATGCTGAACTGGGGTGTGCCCCCAGTTCGGTTCTCACTGGGGCGAGACCCCGGCCCTGTGCAGCCCTGTGCCCACCTGTGGAATGAAACTATGTGGAAAAACCGATGATGTGCAACTATGGAGACTGTTCTAGGCCCTTCATCTTCTCTCTGTCTTTGTATCTCTCTCTCTCTCTCTCTCTCTCTCTCTCTCTCTCTCTCTCTCTCATCAAAAACAATAAAAATAAATCTTAAAAAAAACAGAAAAAAAAAAATCAAACAGAAGTGGCTTTGCAAGCCTGAATAAAAGTTAACAAGAGTTAGTGTCAAATCTCACTCTGCCAATTTCCCAGATAGCCCTGGCCATTGATTCTGTTGTGATTTAGCCATAACTGTGAAATCAATGTAGTAGTACCCCATAGCATTATTATGAGAATTCATGTCTATATAAAATACAGAGAAAGATATGTTGTATTTTTTAAGATGAAAACTAAGAACTTATATACTACTCATTATAATATCAAAAAAAAAAAGAAACTTTACTTCAATTGATGCATGTGTTCTATGATTTAGTAAATAAGTGACTGAGTATAGAAATGAACAATGGCCAGGCCATGTGTAACAACAGAATCCTGACCTACATCCTCTGCTCGAACCAGCCCAGGAAACTAAACCACAGTCTTTATAGCAAGTGACCAAATCTGTCAGGACTTGTTCAAAAATGCCAACTTTCTCACTTCCAACCCAGGACTAACCTGAGAAAGCCAAATATGTTTTCCAAGCCAATCACATAAAAGACTCTACTAGTAGTGAGTCTAATTCAGCTTTCTTGTGCCAATGAACTGCAGTCAGAGCTAAACTGAAAATCTTCTTTTATCTTCTCTATAGTTTTCCCAGTCTCATGCCTACCTGCAAGTCTCAGCCAAATGCAAGTGTTAATGGCTAATTTCTTATTTATATGGCTTTTGTTTATTTCAAGAATGTTGAAAAATTGACCCCAAAATATCAAAATTTTGTTAGCTACTTTATTGTAGTCAGGGTTTCAATCACATGTGATTTATACTTTCCGTAAGTAATGAGCATCAAATCAGGAAATGATTCTTCTATCTTATTTCAGAGAGGAAACCAGTGCCTATTTTTGATATGGTTGATCCATAATAGTGAACTGAGCGTTTACTATTACATTTTAGATTTAGTTGGCAGAAAAGTAATCCCTGTATTAATAGTAAATTTTGCTTTTAAGAAAAAATCTAGAAAGAGATTGACTCCAAAGCTGGGAAGAAGGCCTTGAAAAAAAATTGTCATTTTGAGATTATCTGCAGGGATGCTTTCTTCTAAAAAGAAGTAGATGGGAAGCTGGGATGGCTCAGTGGGTTAAGTGCTCACTTTGCAGCGCTGGGAACTGGGGATCAAATCCTGGCCCCGGCCCGTGCGGACCCATATGCTGAACTGGGGAGCTCCCCCAGTTCAGTTCTCTCTCTGTCTTTGTCTCTGTATTTCTCTCTCTTGCTCTGTCAAAAATAAATAAATAAATAAATAAAAAGATTTAAAAAGAAGTAGAATCTTAATGGTGTTACATGTGTTCAATAATTGTTATTTATGTACTTTAAAAATAAAAAATAAATTGCACAACTTACTGTAGAAGTATATAAAAGCAATAGATGATGTATTATAGAATTGTATAATTGAAACCTATATACTTTTACTAACCAATGCCACCTCAATAAATTTAATAAAAATTAAGAAAAAATTAAGTGTATTTTTTCTGACTATAAGGTTAAGTATGATATCATGCCAAAGAAGGCTTTTTAAAAAAGATTATGAAATATTAGGTAAGCTTGACATAAGCTTAAAGGCCACACCACTATAAGATTTTTAACATCTGGGTTTTTAATTTCATACTAAGGTGTTTGAAGTTTATTTTTCAGTGGATGGGAGTTTACTATAGTCATTAGAGGAGTGAAGTAACCGCGCTTTATGAAAATCACACTGCAATCATTGCAATGGGTGAATGGCAAGATGGATGTCAAGACATTCCTTGATAATAGTAAATATTTTTTGGCTGACTCAATTGTGTTCTAGAAATACTGGGTTATCCTGAGTGTTCAAGTCTCACTACCTTTAGTTAGCTACCTCAGATTGACAGGTTATGGTTTTAGTGATTTGTTATGCAGAGAGAAAGATAATGTTTGATTATGTTATAATATTGTTTCTCTTTAAGCATTCTCATGAGAAGAAGTGGGGTTTTGTTTCTAATTTTAGGATATTCTGAATCTTTGGTATTTTTTCCCTTAAGGTTGTCAAAATCAAATAACATTGTAAGTTCTGAAATATATTGACTTTCCTCTATGTTAGCCTCTCTGGTATCTCCATGAAGTCAGTAAAAAGCATGCTCCTGCAGCCTTCATAGTCCCAGTAAGTTTAGGTGGCATTGATTGATAATTTAAGGCAAGTTTCAGAATGAATAGGAAACTCACCTTCGGACTATCTAGTGGGCCACAATGAATAGCTAGAATTCAACCAAATGCTTCCCCAGCTATTTCAGGGCCCAATTATGTCAGTTACCTTTGTTAAATATATCAGTTAGTCAGTGTCTACTCTGATCTTCTGAGTGGTCTGAAGAGTGAGTGTAATATTCTAAAAATGTGTTCCTAGAAGAATCTGTCTCATTAAAACTACCATTCTAAAAAGTTGTGACTGCCAATAATGCTAGGAAAACTCCATACCTGTATACAATATACTCATTTACTCCTTTCAGAAAGAAGTAAGGGTGGGGTGGGTGTTGAATTTGTAGCAACTTTCTAAGAAATGTAGATTGCACATGGACTCTGTCTACAAACTCCATGCGAACACCTAGCTGGAATGTATATTTATTGGTGTCAGGGATTTTAGAAGCTCATGAAAAAGTTGGTGTGATTACTAGAGGGAAATACCTGTTGTGTATTTATTCTAAGAAATATGGTAATTGATAATATAAATGAAAATACAAATGAAAGTTTAAATGCCTGACATTTATGAATTTAACAAATAAGTAAGCTGTTTTGTGGTATGACTGATAATTATGAAACCTATAAACTAAAGAAATATTATTTATCTGTGTGGTCTTTCTCTGTCTCTCTCTACATGTGTGTACATGTATGTGTGTATGTGCATGTGCTTTGTGTTCTTCCCTTTTTGGTGAGAGGTAAGAGGCAAAAAATATTTAAAGAAAATCATACTACGTATAAACTAGAGCTTAGAAATGGTCACTATTTTAAGTATTTTCTTAATCTCATTTATTTCTATATAATCATACATAGATAGAAAGAAATTTATAAAACAGTATATCTATTTATCACTTACCATATGACCAATAATTAAGGAGGTCATGGTCATGCTATCTGTCTGGCACTATTCAAAGCATTTTGCATGGACTAACTAATTAAATTCTCAAAATGACTATAGACAGTAGGGGCTATTATTATCCTATTCCAGCAATGAAACAATTAAATGTACAGATGATTAAATAATACAAATAGAAAACGGTAAAGATGGAATTCAAACCCAAGCATCTGGTTCAAGAACAGAAACTCTTGACTAATATATTACTTTGCTTTTCTCTTATGTTCTATGTATATTACCACATAATAAAATATATTTTGCTATTAGTTACTGGTAATGGTTGACTAATATTTTATAATGTCTTATATTATTTACACAAGAGTGGGGATAAATTTAACATTAGCTCCTGTTATTTTTATGAGATTTTTGACCTCTTTTCCAATAGAGAATACAGTAAAACCTTAATTATATTTTTCTTTCACAATGAATTTGGGTTGCTAGAAATCACTGAGAATTTTTTTTTATTGTTTGAGAAAAGGAGAGAAAGAGAGAGAGAGAGAAAAGGGAGGAGGACCCAGAGCAGTCTCCATAGTTGTACATCATTAGTTATGACATAGTTTCATTCCACACAGGTGGATGTGCAGGACATTAACTGAACTGGGACTCCCTGAATGGGAGGTGAGAACCTTCGCCACCATCCCAGTGGCTATCAGTTGCACTGCCCTTCAGCATATGGTGTTGCATGGGCGGGGCGTGGGACTGGATCCCCAGACTTTGGGGTTGCAAGGCAAGCACTCAACCTGCTGAGCCACCCTGGCATTCCCTAGAATTTTTTGTTTGTTTGTTTTACACTATAAACTTCACTCTATATACTTGAAAAAATTTCTACTGTAAATGTTCTTTGATGAAAAAGTTGCTTCTTACCTTCAAGTGCATTTTTACTATAGAGGGCAGCTATCACCTTGGAGTGACCCTATCTATGAGGAGAAATATGGGTTCTAAAAGGATAGTAATTTTAATGACAACTCACATAAGTGACTCTGCTATTGAAGATTCTGTCTTCCTATATGAGGGACACAGTGTGTTTTCAAGATGAGGAAACTACTGTTTTCTTGTATTGAAAAATTCTCACTTTGCTCTTTTCAGGTTTCATTTTTAAGACAAACAGGCTGTGCTTAGTAAAAAAAAAGTTCACACTGATGTTTCACAAGCTTGAAAAGTTTTCTTGACTATTTTATTAATCATGAGTTCCTTAGGTCGTGTCAATGATTTCTATTTTTCATCACACTTCTCTTTTAGACTCTCAGTTCACTTAAGTAGGTACTTTGGACCTTGTATTTTGTAAACTGTTTTAGTTCTATAATTGACAAAAATTCATAAGGTATTTTCATAAGAAATAAATAAACATGTGATATGTATATTTGTCCATTAGTTCTTAGTTTGAAATATTTTTTTTAATAATTTCATTCTTTAGGTAAAGTCTTCTGATATTTAAATAATTGGCAACCAATGTTGTTTTTAGCAATTTTATACTGAATTTATTGGGATGATATTGGCTAATAAAATTATATAGATTTCAAGGGTACAATTCTATAGCACATGATCTTTATATTGCATTGTATGTTTACCATTCAAAGTCAAATCTCCTTTGGCCACCATATATTTGACTTTACCCTTTTGGTGCTGCCCCCATCCTTTCTTTCCCTATGGTAACCACTATGGTGTTGTCTTTGTCTATGTTTTCATTTGCATGTCTTGTTTGTAACTTTCAGTTTTATATTTCAACATCAAGTACCAATGTAGAACTAAGCATATTATATATATATATCTTTTGAAATCATTAATTTGTATTTTTGTTAAGTGTCTGACATTGATTTGTTGTCTGCATGATTTTTTCTATTATGTATATTCATTCTTTTTTGAAGACAAACTTGTTTTATACTGATGATTAGTGTAGCTTTTTTAATGATTATGCAATAAATATGTGAGAGTAAAATATAAAAATTCTAAAATTGGGGAAAATTTTTAATGTATATAATTGATACATTATATAATCTAATATAATAGTTTAAAAATGTCTCATTGAGTTGTAGTATAAATTTAAATGTGTAATACATTTAGTTGAATTTATAGTAATACCTAATTTGGTGTTATAAAGTAATTCTCAAAATAAATAATAAATGTCTCTTTCTAAAAATTTTCCAGTTTATTTGAATATTTAATAAATTTCTTAACATTTTGAAGTGAGATGAATTTTTATGCTATTAAAATATGAACTTTGAGGTTTGTAACTAATATTGCATTATAGAGCAGAGGCTGGTATTTTCGAGTTACATAAATTTTGCAGAAACTAAATGCCAACTGTATTCAATGTTCATTAAATCACTATTTAGCCATTAGGTAATTTGGTCAAACATACGGGCCATCTGTTGTGCTACCTACAAGTTATATAATCTTTTTGAAACATCTTTTGTTTTATGTAGTTTACCTCACTTATTTAATTACTACATGCTTCTAGATTTGGAGGTTTGATATATGTTACTCAATAAATTATGTCCATATTGCATTTCTTATTCATTGAGTAACAATTAATATTTTTTGTTGATTGATGGTCTGCTTTGCTTATCATTAGTGACAGAATGATAGCACTGATTTTTTTTTTTGCTAACTTTATTATGTGTTTATTGTCAATAGGAAATATTTGTATTTCATTAAATTGCATAGTTTGCTTATTTTTTGGTTAATATTCTGGGATATTTTTAAATTGGAGATATTAGACAATATGAAAATCTCTCACTTAAAAAGTTGTGTCCACCTTGGTATTTTACAATTATTACTAATTATACCTAATCTTTCATCTTTATATTTTAATAAATAATTTGCAAGCACATTATAGTCATTATCAGAGACATCTTTCAGATAATGTCTCTGATGATATTGATTCCTATTTTCTAGTTTTCAATGAAGAGTTGAGATTATATCTGCTTGCTTTTCTTAAATCTGAATAAATTTATATAATGTGGAAAATGAACTTTCATAATTTTTGTTATATGGTATCAGCATGGTTTTTCCCCCTAAATGTTCTATAAATTAAAGCATTTCACATTTTATGCACTTAAATAAATTTTAAATATTGTTCAATTACTTGTTTAATTGTCCCAATTTATATTATATAATAAACTGTTCTTTATATTTCTTAATTTCTTCTGAAACCATCAAAATCTCTGTATGCCTTTGTGTACAAAGAGCACTGGTCAGTCATCATAAAATGTCTCTAATTTACTGTGTTAAACTGCTTAAATTTTAATATGTGTTTGTTTATAACTGGACACTGGGCATTTGACATTTTGCCTATGGCACACCAAACTACTGATTATTTTTAAAATCATTTTTATTTGCTTTTATATCATTCATTGGCATAATTCTACCATGTCAAGGATTCATTCTATATCCTATTTTAAATTTAGATTATGTTTACTTTCAATTCTTAAAACGTCAACAAGGTACTTCCACTGCTGCAGAGAAGTACTTCTACCAAGAAGAGCTATAAAAGCTGGATTAAAAAAATAATTGGACAAAATAGCTGGTTGAAGGCATTTTGGAGTGGTCTCTTTGCAGATGAGGTTTGAGTTTCAAATTCACAGAGAGAAAAGAAAGCACAGACAAGTTAGGGTCAGTCATATATTTTCTGTTGCTTTCCCATCCCAGCATGTGTTAACTCCTAGGCCACATTTGGCAAGACTTGCGCATTTCTAAATTGTATAATTAATGTATGTTTTTGGTCAATGGAAAAAGTAACTTAAGTATATTAATAACATTTCTCACTCCTCTGAGTATATTATGTGCTAAGGCTAACTATATTTAACTTTATTATTCTTTTGGCCTTTCATCAGCATTATGAGTCACTGCCTTATGTGATAGGGGGCATTTGAAACTCAGCAAAATTTGTGCATATGGATTTTGTTCATCTCATGTTGAAGGGTTATTTTAGTAGATTTTTAAAACTGAAGTATCTGCTTTTACAAGTCTTTGCTAACCCACGTTTTATTAATTGAAAAGGACAGTGGCATGTTCAAGAACATAAAATTTAGTTAACAAGACTGGGCCTTAAATTACAGCTATTTTATTTATTAGCTTTAGAAAGTAGACAGATTATTTATATATTAATAATTCTTTTGAGTTTCAGTCTTCTCATTTGTAAATAAGACATTTATACTTTTACATATTGATTGTTGTATTAATATAATAATGCTCAAAATTGTTATTTTTATACTAATGCTTTTATTGAAAAGGTATTAGTATAAATAATAACAAGGACATGATTCTCAGTCATAAGAATTTTTAGGGGAAGCAAGATGTCTCAGTGGTTTAAGCACTTGCTTTGCAGCCCTGGGATCTGAGGATCAAGTCCTGGCCCAGGTCCTGGCCTGTGCAGAACTGAATGCTGAACTGGGGTGTGCTTCCCATGTTAGAGGCTCCCGGTTTGGCTCCTAGCTTGTGGGGGTATGCCTCCCTTAGTGTAGGCTGCCAGCCAGGTTCCTACCCTGCACAGCCCTTGCCTACCTGTATAGAACAAAACAATGTTGAAAACTGATGATGTACAACTATGGAGACTGTTCTGGGCCTTCCTCCTTCTCTCTGTCTTTGTCTCTCTCTGTCAAGAACAATAACGTAAACCTTTAACAAATTTTTATTTATTTATTTTGACAGAGATACAGAGACAGATAGAGATAACTGAACTGGGGGCACTCCCCAGTTCAGCATATGGGCCCACACGGGCCAGAGTCGGGATTCGATCCATGGTCCCTGGCGCTGCAAAGTGAGCGCTTAACCCACTGAGCCATCCCGCCTTCCCCTAAAAAATTTTTAAATGTACTTTAATGTATGAAACATATTTTTACTTATTGTACTGTAGTTATAAAGAAAATTGACAAAGATGTATTATTATTTAGCTATAAAGGATGATACAATACTAATATGTGTAGTTTTCATAATTCATTCAAAAGACACAAAAGCAGACATTTATCAAAACCTACCTTACAATTTAAAAAATAATTGTTAATGAAAATAAAACTACGTACTACGTCTCATATTCTAAAAGAAACCATTTTTTACTGACAGATATTAAATCTAAATAGAGAGTAGGTATGATAGAGCATAAGTCCAACAAACCTGTATAGAAAAATATTGCAATATGCACATTCATCTGTAGTTAATAATTAGACTTGAGTTTGTATTTATCTTTTATGGGTTATGTAATCTTGGTCAAATTACCCAATTTAACTTGCATCATCATAAATAAATATAAAATGTTCAATAAACATTAACACTATATATTACAAAAATTATACTTTTTTCTTAGTCAGTTATTTTGGGCACTACGTATAAAGTGTGGAAAAGCAATGAAAAGGTTAAAAACTGTAGTCTTTTAAACATTAAGTGGATATTTACAAAATGTAATTGATTTTTAAAAAATATTTCAACTAATGTTTTATATGAGAAACATATAGTTAAGATTTATGAACAATTTGCACCCTAAGAAGGAATACAGAGACCTTATAATCTTTCTCAATTTACAGATATCATTACTGACATACATGGATAGACATTAGGTGTATTTCTCACACTACCTTGTTCCTGTTCTGCACTTTGGCTTCATAGATGACTGATGACTATCTCTTAGTTTATTCTGACCACTAGGAAATAAATTGAGGTAAAACTTTGTGATCAGTAGTGCCATAATATGGAGGGGGGTGCCCAAAATGAAATTTATTTATAAAAAATTGTATAATTATTCCTACATGTATAAAGTTCAGACACCTTCAGAGTACTCTTAGTTTGTTGCAATACACCTATTAAGACACTTTTCTCATGACTCAGAACAGTTTTTGTAGTTGTTGATTTTGATGCCTTTTAGTGCTTCTGTCATTTTTTATTTCATATCTTCCGTGCTGGCAGAATGTCTCCAGTTGAGGACTTTATCATCTGGGAAAACATACTTGGGGTGAGATCTGGTGAATAAGTAGTGTGAAGCACCAAGATACTGCCATTTTGGGTCAAAAACTGCTGAACACTCAATGCAGTGTGAATAGGCACATTGTCATGTTAGAAGAACTGGTCATCTGTTTGTCAAAACCTGGATGTTTCTTCTGCACACAGCCTCTCACAACAATGCCAACTGGTACACTGATGCAATGGGTTCCTAGAACACTCACCTAGTGGGGAGAGCCTACACTACTAGGTGCCTGCCCTCTAAAGATAATTTTGTTTTTTGTAGGGTCTTTCTTGAATGCAACTTGATATCAAGTAAAAGCAAAAAGTTTAATTTAAAATTAGAGGATCTGAACAGATATTTCTCAAAAAACAAAACAAAACATAAAAACGGTCATTCAAATAGCCAACAAGTATATGAAAGGTGTTCAACATCACTAATTTCCAGAGAAATACAAATAAAAATCACAATGAGATATTACCTCACATCTGATAGGGTACCTGTTATCAAAAAGAAAAGAGGTAATAAATGCTGCTGATGATATATATATAAAAAGGACTCTAGCGCACTGTCTGTGGAAATGTAAATTGGTAAAACTATTATGGAAAACATCATGGCAGTTCATTAAAAAATTAAAACATTTTTCATGTAATTCAGAAATCCAAAGTCAGCAAAATTATTATCCCCCTAAATGTTTTTGCTCCTATGTTCATTGAGACATTATTCATACTAGCAAAAATATGGGCGAGGGGGAGATAAATGTGTCCTTCAATGGACAAATGGGTAAAGAATGTGGGTTTGACTACTAAAAAAAATTAAAAAATTATATATATATATATATATATATATATATATATATATATACACACACACACACACACACACATACACACACACGTAATATTCTAATATATATACACACACACATACATACACACATGTAATATTCTTATATATATATTAATTATTCTAATACATATATATTAATTATTTATAGGGCTAAATAATATTAGAATATTATTTAGCCCTATAAATACAATGAAAAATTTTTTCTCTTTTGTGACTGCACAGATGAACCTGGAGGGTATCTTGCTAAGCAAAATAAGCTAGGAGAAGAAGACCAATACTACATGATGGTACTTTTATGTGAAATCTAAACAACAACAAAAAAGTATCGAAGTCATAGAAACAAAGAAACAGAGTAGAATAGTGGTTTCCAAGGTTTGTGGACAGGAGAAATACAGAAAGGATGGAAAAAGGATACAAACTTTAGTTATAAGACAAAAAAGATCTGAGGCTCTAATGTTTAAGATGGTGACTACACTTGGTAATACTGCAATACATAATTGAGATTTGCTAAGAGAATAGAACCTAATATTTTTTACCCCCAAACAGAAATAGTAAATATATAAGGTGACAGATGCTTTTGAGATTTTGAAAAAGAGAAATCAAATGGTAGGAATAGAGTAGATTCAGATGGTAGAAATAACAGATCTAAGACAACAGCCATTAGTACGTGGCTTCCCAAAGGAGTCACTAGAAAAGCTCTAAAACAAAGATCAAAAGGTAGATGTGGGTAGTAAGAGACATATTTGTAAATTGCCAGAGAGGCAACAAATTCCCTTTCATCCACAGAACTAATAGGTGCTAATTGTGGCCTTTACTCTTAGGTAATGTCAGAAACTTTTTGGGAAGAAATTGCACTGTACGTGTGCATTTTAAGGAATTATATTAATTTCTTTGAAAAGAAAGAGAAAAATCTAAGAAACCAAGGAAGTTAAGGAGGTGTGGAGAGAGAAGGACAAAGATTAAACTTTTCCCCTATAATGAAATGAGCCCAAGTGCTCCTCTTTTTACCATAGGCAGAAAGAACAGGGCACAGGGCTGTGGGGTGAAGGTGGGAGGAAGGGAAGGAGGTGCAGGAAATAAAGGAGAAGATGAGATCATTCTTAAGAAAAAGTACAGCTACAGATTATTTAATAAATTATAATACTATTAGCATTGCAGATAGGGAAAAATCTCGACCCCCTGTTTTGACATGACAGTTTCAACAAGGGCCAAGTTAAAACAAAGTACTCCCACCTCTCCATGAGAAGGAGTGGTCATTGTAGACCACTCTTGGGATGCCCATGAGGCCACCCCTGAATATTTTGCGCCCTCATTTGAGAATAATTCTGTTTCTTTGTTTTTCAGGGCTATTGCCCTTTTCCTGGCCTGCCCATGTCTGTTATTTTTGGGGTATGTTCTTTCTTTATTTTAATAAATCCTCTGCCTGTTTGGCTTCATTCACATGGCTTTGTATGTCCTGGAATGCCTTCCTCTGATGATACAAGAACTCTTGTTCTCTGGTAACACTCTAAGACTGTCTTTATCAAAGTACTTTTGGGGATTTTAATTGCCTGCTAAGTCAAATCCACACTCTCTCAAGGATGCCCCAGTAGCTGATCTATCAACATTTACACTCATTGGAGAAGCTTGTTAGAGATCTATACATGTCACAACTACAGTTGTAAGTTGTACCGTCTGAGAAAATTGTGCTTCGTAAATCTGAATGGAAAAAAAAAATCGATAAAAAATAGTATGTTAAAAAAGCCAACAATATGAACAAAAATATGCTTTATCTAAAAAATAAATCAAAAAAAGACTTTCAAGAAAATTATAAGGACTAGAAAATAACTTAAAATTTATATGTATTCACAGATATTTAGAAAATATTGTTACATAAAATGTAAAGAGACTACTACAAAAATGAACTAAATAAAAGAAGAAATAGTTCTTGGATATTAGACTATGACTTAAAATATTCACTGGATAAAATGAATAACAAAACCTTGAAAGGTGAATATGAAGTGAGTCATATGAATGTATCTGAGAGTATATAGAAAACCAGCTGATATTTAATTAACTAATATTTATCAAGGGGCCAAGAACTCAGTGTACAAAAGACATTTCAATAAATGGTGCTGGGAAAATTTTATATTTACATGCAAAAGAATGAATCTAGACCCCTATCGTATACCACTCACAAAATTTAAATTGAAATGGATTAAAGACTTAAATATAAGACCCCAAACCATAAACATCCTAGAAGAAAGAATAGGGGAAAGCTTTTTGACCTGGTTCTTAGCAATGGTTTTTTATTTTGGATATGGTAACTAAAGCACAAGGAACAAAGTAAATAATAAATGGGACAATATCAAACTCATAAACTTCTGAACAACAAAAGAAATTGTCAACAAAATGAGAAGCCAACCTATATAATGGGGGAAAAATTGCAAACTACACATCTGATAATGGGTTAATATCCAAAAAAGTATAAGGAACTTATACAGATCAATATAATAAAAACAAATAACCATTTTAAAAGTGAGCAAAGAATCTCAATAGACATTTTTCCAAAGAAGATATAAAAATGGCCATAAAAGTACACAAAATGTTGGTAAACATCAAAAATCATTAGGGAAAAGCAAATCAAAACCTTAAAATATTAATTAATACATGTTAGAATGGCTATCACCAAAAACACAAGATATAACAAACATTGATGAGAATGTGGATAAAAAGGAACACTTGTGACTGTTGGCAGAAATATAAACTGGTGCAGCCACTATGGAAAGTAGTATGAAGGTTCTTCAAAAAATTAAAACAATCATATGATCCAACAATTCTTCTTCTTTGTATATAGCCAAAGAAAATGAAATCAGTAGCCCAAAAGGATATCTGCAGCCCCATATTTATTGCAGCATTATTTATATTCCTAAGACATGAAGACAACCTATGTGTCCAATGATGCATAACTGAATAAAGAACATTTGATATATGTATATAATGAAATACTATTGAGCCACACACAAAAGGAAATCTTGCTATTTGTGACAAGATGGATGAACCTTGAAGGTATTATGCTGAGTGAAATAAGTCAGATGGAAAGGAAAGAAAACACATGAATGCACTCATATTAAGAATATAAAACAAAAAAGAAGGAAAAAAGCAGACAAAACAAAGATAAACTCATAGATACAAATAACAGCTTGGTGGTTACCAGAAAGAAAGGGAGTGTGGATAGGGCAAAATGGATAAAAGGAGTCACATATACATGACAGATGAAAACTAGACCTTTAGTTGTGAGCACACTACAATGTATACACATATTGAATCACAATATCATATATCTGAAACTTATATAATTTTATTAACCCATGGTACCTCAGTAAAAATGTGCTAAATAAGTGTGAGGAGGAAAATGATAAAGCAAACGAAGTTTAAATAACTATGAGTACTTGAGTAAGTGCATATAAATTATAATACTTTGGAATACCAACGTTGTTTGGAACAAATATTATAAAATATGGTTACATTCTTTATATTTATATATAAATATATATATATTGTAACATACATTGCATTTATAATTATACATTACATATATTACATGTATATACATATACATATGTATCTATATATTTATATATAAATTTAATTATAGAAAAGTAGATTTAGAAAGTAATATTTCAGAGATTGGTACAATTGTATATTAAACTTCAAAAACCAACACATAAGAAATAAAAAGATAAAAAGAATAGCAAAGTAAATCATAGATCTATATCTAAAAGTAACTACTATGTACAGGAAATTTCATAGACACATCTATTAAATGAATCAATAACCTTTTTTAAAAAGGTTTATTTTATTGTTTTGGAGAAGGTGAGTGAATGAGAGAAAGAAAGAGAGGAAGAGAGAGAGATGGGAGGGACCAGAGCATTTTCCATAGTTGTACATCATTAAAGAGAGAGAGAGAGCTGGGAGGGCCCAGAGCAGTCTCCATAGTTGTACATCATTATTTGTGACATAGTTTCATCCCATACATGTGGATGTGGAGCTGCACAAGGCAGGAACTGAACAAGGGGCCTCCAGGAGGCTAGAACTTTGCCACCACCAGTTGAGCCACAGTTTAACATGTGGGTTTGCATGGGCCTGAGCCAGGACCTCGCATTTGCAAGGCAAGCAAGCAGTCAACCTACTCAGCTCTCCCGGCATCCCAGATTTAATAACTTAACATTTATTGGGCACTGACTATGTGCTCAGGAATACAATGAATGCTAGAGTTATTAAGGGGAGGAGAATGGATACTGTCTGGTCTGATGGAGTTTGTAGTATATTGGAGGAATGACATATTTGAAAAAATCATTACAATAATCAGTGTATAATTTCTAACAGTGTTAGTAATTCTGAAAAAAAGAAATTGGGTTCTTTATAAATTTCTAAGAAATGAATCTGACCTAGTGTAATGGTGGAAGAGTTTTAAAGTTTCCCCTAAGATGTGAGATTAGAACTGAGATGAATATGATGAACAGGGTTTGACTGATATGTGTGAGGATCAGGTGTATATGCAACATACACAAGAGCACCTTAACATACCTGGTCTATGATAAATGTACATACATATGAACTGCCATTGTTATTACATATTTTATGCCAGTTATAAGTAAACTATATTTATTTAATATACTTATAGTCTTTTGTAAATATTTTTCAAATTCTGAAAGAATTATGAGTCAGAGAGTGAGATTAATGCTCTGAATTATTAATCAAGTTGCAATATGGTAATATGCTGAATTTTAGTTTAATAAAAAACACAACTGAAGTTTATATTTAATAACTGTTCAAGCCTGGGTTAAATACAAAGTGAAATGCATTATTGGCACACCACATTAACTACTATGGGTTTTTAAAATCACTTTTCAATAATTCATATCTTGATTTTTAGTAAAAAATTATTTCTTCTCAATGAAATATTGTTAGTAAAATTTTTACAAAACACTATTTTAGTATGAAAAGTTGTACTTCACATTCCATTTATAGGTTTTTAATTTTATTTTTGCTATATATACAATTATATAAAGAACTGATCAAGTCAAACTATTTAAGAAGACACTCCTTAAATTAGGGTTTGAAAATTTACACCAAAGCATAAACAAATATTCCGGGAAAGAAGAGTAGTTATAAAATAAGAACAACTGCAAACTGTCTGAGTGACTTGAGCGAGCTTAAGAAAAATGGAGGAATATTGACAGAAGACAAATTGCTTCATAATTGCTTTTAGAAATAGCTTCTTTTAATGCAGTAAACAAATGTCATTTTGGCTAGACACAGCAAAAAATAGTTTCAAACAGCATGAATGAAATAAAAATGAAAGAGTTGACATGCTTGAGAGAACTAAGAGATGATAGAGTGTTCCTCTAAAACAATTTTTAAAAATAAGTGAAAATAAGGCACTGGAATTTCTCATTTTAGGAGGCATGTCTTGTTGCTACTTGAATGCCACCATGGAGCAGCCCACTCCACCTCTAAACAGACCCTTTCCAGATATTGTTACATGTACTCTGAACTATACCTGAAACTGGTTGTATATTTTTACTTAGAGCCTCATTCTATCTCTTTACTCAAATGAAGTAATTTGATTATCCAGATTCACCATCTATTACTTTCTATTTCCAAACTAGTCTGCCCTACACTCTTGGACTATACATATTGTTCCTAGTAACCCCCTGTTTTCTTATTTGTTTACACTAGATATCACTCTGATTTTTCTCTTTCTGTCTTCCAAGTTTATCTTATGGATCCCTTAACTCTAGACTCAAATTCTATCTCATTTATGAATTCCTTCCTAAAACTGAAGATCACAAAGCCTATTTCATCTCTAAAACCAAAGAATGTATTATCTACACAGTTCATTGGACAGAAAACTTTATACGTTTGATATCTTGTGTGTTTTTTATTGTTATTTAACTTATTTCAAATGATCATTTTTGTCTATCTTGATTTTAGCATTTGGAGGACAGAAGCCAAAATTTTGTTCTATAGCATATCTGTAGATGCTTTAAAGAAGCTGGTAGATTTTCCTGGCAGAAAAAAAAGTATTAATAATACCAAGTGATATCATAGAGAAGAGCCCACAAAGTAGGTCTTGTGCGGTTGGTGTTTTGGAGAAGAGGATTAGACAAATTTAGATCCAAATTGAGATTTTAACGGGCGTGAGCAACAGAAAGTATAAAGGACAATTATTCTAGCAGAGAAATTTCTTGAGCAAAATCTTTCCAGTTAGTCAGGATAAAATTAATTAGTTTACAGGACATAATGCTGTGTGTTAAGAAAAACATGTTCAGCTAGTGGTAAGTGAAGAGAAGAATGATGAGTTGCTTTGCTTTCAGGATGTGATTGTATTAATCAAAACCCAGGGCTGACTCCTAACAATTTGTCATATAACCTGAAGTCTGACATCTGATATTCACTGTAATTCACAATGGTCTCTTTTATTTCTAGAAAAATATATTCACTGTCTCCAGATTTGTTTCATTTTTTATCATCTCTGTGAAATATAATGCTCTTCTCAGAAATTCGCTTATTTTGATACTGTTTGTTTTCAAAACTAATATATTTCACAAAGAAAATTTAAATGTCAATGCAACAATTTTCACTGTTTTATTCAATAACTATTTATCATTCACTACTATTTATTGATCACCAGTTCGGTGCAGATAATTATGTTGGGCATTATGGAGCATAGGTAATTAAATAGGACATAGACTCTGCTAATAAATATATTTATCCTCCAGAATAAAAGTGTCACATGGTCATAAATAACTGTAAAGGAAGTTAGATCATGATAAATGTATAAAAGTAGCATAAATTTACTGCTTTGAGAGTTCTGAGGAGGCAGACATTTTTGCAAACTTAAAGGCACAGAGAGAACTTGACAGGAATTAGTGTTTTACAGACCAACTTGGGATTAAACAAACAACATGAAATTTTAGTCCTTTGGGAAATTACACTAGTTTTCCCACTACCGGAAAGACTGATCAAGTGAAAACTACTCAATAAACAGTTTGTGGACTCAACAATCAGTCTTGGGACATGAATTTTCTGAATAAAAATTAAAAATATGTATACACATGCATTTAATTAGTCTGGACCATAAATATTAATGCTGGTTGGTTTTTCCTTTTTAATGTTACATAGTATTTTTTACCTCAGTTCTTATAAAGAGGGATATTTCTCATGATTTTAATTTTTATTTCTGAGAGTGCAGTCTAGTAAAATAGTATATTAATAAGTATTTGCTGATTGGTTTATCTGTGAATCAGATTTAGATACATGAATATTAAAAATCAGAAGACATAACCGCTACACAATATCACATGGTCTTTGAAATTTGAATTGTTTTTTTAGTTCAGTGAGCTATTGATAAATTATACTGTCTCTTCATCCATGCTAAATTTACCAACTTAATAGCTTAAAGAGTGGTACAATTGTGGAAGTGCAGGACTTAAAAATGATTATATTGTGAAAGAGAAAAAGTGGACATTTAGTACAAATCTATCATCTTATTTCTTCCTGATGTAGAATTAAAAAAATAATAGAAGATATTCTCAGAAGTTTTTTGTTTACTGGAGCATACATTACTTATGCTTACTTTATTGACAATTGTTCCCCCCCCCCCCGGGAGTTTCTGCTAAAAGAGCAGTGAAAGAGACACAATAATTTAATAAGAAGTCTGTGAAAGTAAATATAAAAGGTAATCATCAGTTCCCAACTATTACAATGCAAGTAGACTTACTCAGGATTGAAATGACACGAGGTTCCAATTCCTTGGGGAAAAATTATACCAGGCAGACTGATTGAGTGGAAACTATCCAATAAACTGTTCATGGACTTTACAATCAGTGAACTGTATACAAAAGACTCAATTTCCTGAATTGCATGTCAAGAAATGAATTTACATGACATATCCACTTGAAGTAAACATAACTAAGAATGCTCGTACATGAACTCCTTGGGGACAAACAGTATCACTCAGCAACTGCCTGACCTTTCAGCCAGAGTATTTTATATGACTGAAAGAATATTACTGCTTAGCAAAAAAAATACATAATGCCACCCAATTATTGTCTTTCATTAACAAAAATATAATAGTTTTACTATTGCTAGCTATACCATTTATATAATAAAAGTTCCTAGAAACAGAAATAACAGTCCTCTAGGATGGTCAGTCTAAGTAAATCAGATCAATTCCCCCACAGAGGATAACTAGAAAAGCCAGATGAGATATACCCAAATATCAACTTAACATCAATGAGGCACTTATAAATTAATGAAGAATTACCAGATGTGGTAGATAAATTTTAATATTTGTATACTTTACAATTTGACTCTTTGGTTTCTCCCAACAGAAAGTGAAGTCTTTTCCCCTTCTTTAAGTCTATGCAGGCCTTGAGATTTGGCTTTGGCAAAAATGATTTGGCAGAAGTAACTGTTTGACAGTTCTGATCCTAAGCTTGAAAATAAGTTTAAAGCTTCCATTCAAATCTCTCTGTCTCTCTCTCTCTCTCTCTCTCTGTCTCTCTTAACCCTGCCACCATGATTAGAACAAGCCTATGTTATCCTGCTAGAGATAATACATGGGGCAGAGCTGAGTCATCCTAGGCAAAGACATCTTAGACCAACCAGGCCTCAGTCAACCCATCAGCCATTCATAAATACATGGGCATGTTTAGCCAACATCATCTACATCTGGCCCATATAAAAACCAATCTATTCATTTGTTAGAAATAATACATAAGTATTATTTTGAACACAAAGTGACTTGAAATGCTACTATTGTTACCTTATACACTAGCTCAGAAATCAGGTTTCATGTTTAGAGAAGTGAGTCCAATATTGAGGCCAATTTTTCCTTTTACTTTGTTTACTAATTCCTGTTTTGAAACCTTGAAATAACAGTAATGACACCAAACTGTTGACCTGAAATTTCACAGAAACAGTTTCCAAGAAACAAACAAAAAATAATAAATGCATTTTCAGACCAAAAACAAACAAAAAAAACAAAAAACCAACCAAAATAAGAAACTTAAGAAAAATTATTACAAAGGGAGGTACTATAGGTTGTTCTACTGGGTAGAAGAAAAATATGTCCATTGAATGTTGGAAATGCATGAGAAATAATGAGCAGGGCATAAATAAAACTATTTTTCTAAGGTCCTTGCATTTTTTTTTAGAAGGAATAAAAAATGTGGTTTGACATTTAAAGTTCAATAAATTGAGAATCATCTTAAAATCTCTAGGGAAATCACTAATGACAGTAATAGAACATGTAAATTTCAACCTAACAGAGTGTAAAAGAGAGGATAAGTCAAAGAGAAGATAAAAAGTGAGAGAAACAAGAAGAGTCATATAAATGACAGAGCATTTCAAAAGAAGTTTGATTTTCAATAAATATATTTGATTTTAATATGAATGTTAGTGGACTGGAGTTCAATCATAAGTAAAGATTATTTCATTTAAAAAACATAAAACTTTATTTTTTTATAAGAAACATATCTAAAATATAAGGATATAGGAAGTTTAAAATAAGAAGTAGGGGGAAGCCGGGATGGCTCAGTGGGTTGAGCGCGCTCACTTTGCAGCGCCGGGGACTGTGGATTGAATCCCGGCTCCGGCCTGTGCGGACCCATGTGCTGAACTGGGGAGTTCCCCCAGTTCAGTTCTCTCTCTGTCTCTGTATCTCTCACTCTCTCTCGCCCACTCTGTGTCAAAAACAATAAAATTAAAAAAAAAAAATAAATAAATAAAAAAAGAAGTATATGTGAATAAATATATGAATACATAATGAAAATGTCAATCTATGGAAAGTTGATGTTGTTATATTTTTACTGCTAAATCAAACCTTAAGGCAAAAGCATCAATAAAGTTAAAAGGCAATATTTCATAATGGTAAAGTTTTAATTTACCTAGAAAATATATTTGCATGCTTCTAATACCAAAGCCTCAAAATATATACAACAAAAAGTTCAGATCTGTAAGGGAAAAAGGACATGTCTGAAATTCAGCTGAGAGACTTGACAAACTTCTCAGTACTTGCTAGAATTAGCCTAATGTGGAATGGGTAAGATTGATTTATTAGGTTAACTAAACTGACTTATGGAATATATATCACTACCTACCCAAACTGCATAATATATGCTCCTAACCAAGCAGGAAATACATTCAACAACTGACCATGAAACAAAAACAAGCAGAGATAAAATAGATGAAATGCATCTCTAATATCACATCAATACACTTCATGTTTTCCATGGAAGTCAACACCCATACATCAAAATCTCGGTACCTATTTTGTGCCCAAGTAGTAAAATGTTACTGAATGTACAGGAGTTATATGTTTAAAAATAAATTATTTATATTTTTATTTATAAGTGCATAGTTGTAGAAAATTTAGAAAATAGAGAAAAAAAATTAAAAGCTCATGAAAATCATCAATAATCCCTCACTTATCCTGATCTTGATTGTAAGAGAATGAGCATAGATTTTGGAGTAAGATCTCAGTCCAAAAGATGTCTGTGACCTCCAATACCTCTGTGACTTTGAGAAAAGGTACTTAACTTCCTCAGGCCTCATTTTCCTCAGGTATTAAATAGAGTAATTATCCTGGTTAAGAATCTGTGTTGGTTATAAATATTAATAAATCATTTCAATTTCACTGGAGCATATTCAGAAATTAATTATAAATATACAAATAGGATGTCTCAGAAATTCAGACACAGAAATCTATTGGGACCTCAAAAAGGTGAAAATCTGGGAATGAAGGGAATCAGATAATAAAGAAATAATCATTAATTATCTTCCATCTCTATTTTTCTTGTGTATAGCCTCATTCTTCTTTCTCTAGTTCTTACATCAGATAACAGATAACCAACCATGAAAGGTACTCTGATTGACCCAAGTTTTGGCCAGTGTTCCGTCTAAATCCAATTCACTATGAGAAAGGAAACAGAATCGTCTTTTACAAACCGTAAGCTTAATTGTGTCTTCTATGGGGATGGTGAGGCTAAGGAAGGATACATATATAAGCAGACCATCCATGATTTTGCAGTGTTGCTATGAAAATTAAATGTATTGGGGAAGCGGGGATTGCTCAGTGGGTTGGGAGCTCACTTTGCAGTGCCAGGGACCAGGGATCGAATCCCTGCCCTGGCCAGGGCCCCTGCGGAATCATATGCTGAACTGGGAGCTCCCCCAGTTCAGTTCTCTCTCTGTCTCTGTATCTCTCTCTCTCTCTCTCTCTCTGTCAAAAATATATAAATAAAAAAAAATATTAAAAAAAAAAGAACTTTGTCAAAAAAAAATTTAAATGTATTTAAATCTGGTGATTATTGATAGTTATTATGATGATTAACAGCATTCAAATTTAACCATTAATTCTATTTTGGTATGTTTATTTTAATATTTTTTCTTCTTTTATACCTGCACATGTATATGTAAATTAGATATATATGTGTGTGTGTATACATATACTTAAATATGCAGACATACCACTTAAATAATATTATGCAATACAGAAAATCATGTAATTTAAACTATGCACTTTTCAGTAAATATATTCTGAACTTGCTTATGGGCTATTTAAAACTTTATAAATAGTGTTTTTTATTGGCTGGTATCTTATTCTTAATATATAGTTCCACAATTGTTTATTTTGTCTAACCTAATGTTACTATTCAAGGTGGATTGGAGAGTTAGCCTGAACAGACTGAAAAGCGTGACAGTAATATTCTAAAATGGATTTGTGCAATTTATTCCATTTTCAGGTAATGCCATCTGACTGATGATATATTCTTGATGTCAGATAAATTGCACAAAGGAGAATTAACAGATATGCATATTAGTGTAGCATTTATAAACACAATCTGCCAAATTTCAACTTGTATCACTAATTGTTAGTAACATCATTTAGCAACTAACCAACCCTTGTGAAGTTTATGTTTTGTGACATTTCTTGTCCTGTATAATTTTTATTTTTTTGAGAAATCTCAATAAAGGGGACATAAATTTTAAGAGGTTTTCTTTCTTCATTTTTGTTTATTTTCTGGTTCCATATAGGCATTTGGAGTGAAATTGGCTCTGGTAAATATACCTTGCTTATATTCTTTGAGATCAGGAGATCTTAAAGCCCTTGTTATTTATTCATAAAAGAAAAGGTATAAAACTATGCTATATCACATAAATACGTAATATAGTACTTGAGCTCTTTTTTGTCTGAGAAAATTTTGCAATCACATTTTTTGACTAATATATATGTATAATATACATATATTTAATACACACATATATATAGTATATAGATATGTATACATATTTATATATAGATATAAATAATCTTATATTTCTCTACTCAATTGATACTTACTCTGAACCCAAATTATTTCCATACAATTTTTATGATTATGGATTCTCATGGGGAAATATTCTAAGTTGAAAAGTGTTTCATTCTCAAACTCAGAAAAGTGAAGAGGTCAGCAAGTTTAACCTGTTCAAATTAGGAATAAAATGTTCATGAGTCAGACAAACACAACTTCTGCTCTCTTCCTTTTTTTTCTTGGCACAGTGAATATATTAGTGAAAGTAATGTGAAACCCAGAGAACACTCTAAATTACTGCAAAAGGCAAATGTTTTTATGACATAAATAAACCTACCTTGAATATTGAGAAAAGGTCAGCCTATCACATTGCTTATTTCTTCAATAGTCATAAGCATGAGCAAATATAATCCTTAAGATTATTATTTTCATTTGCTTACCACAAAGACTTCATAAACTTCTTTTTATTGTTAAATTTATTGGGTGACATTGGTTAGTAAAAATTACACAGGTTCCAGGTGTACAACTCCATGGTACCTCGTCCACCTGTTGCAATATGTGTTCACCACCCAGAACAAGCTTTCTTTCCATCACCATACATTTGCCTTCCCCTCCCTCATCTCCTATCCTCTCCCACTTACCCTCAGGTAACCACTAAACTATTGACAGTGTCCATGAGGTTTTGTTTCTTTGTTGCTTTCAGTTTTATATTCCACATATGAATGAAGGCATATGGTTCTTAGCTTTTTCTGTCTGGCTTATTTTGCTTAGCATGATGATCTCAAGTTCCATCTATGTTGTTGCAAATGGCAGTATTTCATCTTTGCCTATAGCTGAGTCATACTCCATTGTATATATGTACCACAGCTTTTTTATTCAGTCATCTGTTAGAGGACACTGGTTGTTTCCATGACTTGGCCACCATGAATAGCACTGCAATGATCATTGGGGTACATGTTTTTATGGGCTAAGGTTTTTAAATTTTTTGAGTAGATAGCCAAAAGGGGGCTTGCCGGGTCATATGGCAATTCCATTTCTACTTTTCTGAGGAATCTCCATACTGCCTTCCATAGTGGTTGTACCAATTTGCATTGCCACCAGCAGTGCATGATGGTCCCTTTTTCTCCACAGCCTCTCCAGCACTTGTTCTTTGTCTTGTTGATAATAGCCATTGTAGCAGGTGTGAAGTGATATCTACTTGTGTTTTTTGTTTGCATTTCCCTAATACCTAATGATGTTGAGCATTTTTTAATATATCTGTTGGCCATTTATTTGTATCTCTTTGGGGGTGAAGTGCCTATTCAAGTCTTCCTATTTTATTATGAAAGGGACATTTGAGTACTTGCAATGTATTTATATTTTCTGTTATTGCTTAGAAATTAAGGTTAAATAGTTTGTAAGTTTTTTGATGGAAAGAAGTGCATATCTTTGGTACAACTTTCATGGCATATTTATAAAGAAACGTTACTACTGAAGAGTTTTTAAATACATTAAATTGTTACTTTAAGATGTTGAAAGATATCTTAAAGATATCTGAAAGATTTAAGATATTTCAGCTTTTTTTTCTGAAATCAAGAATCTGTATTAGAACTGCAGTAATTTGCAATCATTATAATGTCAAACATGATACACACTATTTTAAAAAGATATATTTAGCCTAAATAATGATATGTAATAATAAATAAAATAAAATATAACAAGATAGAATATTTAGTATAAATATTATAATGTATAAACATGTGTTGCTTTATATGTTTAAATAAAAACTGTAAAATAGTATCAAAAATTATCACATGCAAATCATGGATAATAGTGATTGGTAATATTTTATCAGAGGTTTTTCAACATTACAGCCAATACATACTGGATAAGTATGTGAGAAAAGGGTGGAACTAAAATATTCTGAGATTGTGCCTGGTTTACAGACTGACAATGTTACAACTGGTAGCAATATACTATTACTGAAGGGAATGGATTTTGCATGAGCATTTTACAAATCGATAGAAAGACAATGGAAATCACAGAGAACATTGGATCAGAAATGATGACTCAGTCTGGGAAGATTTCAAAGTAGAAAATAGTACATCTTGATTTTTATGATGTGTTCAAAACTAGTTGAATATGTGAATATGATAAATTAATGATGTTGTCTTAGATAATACATAGAAGCTGGATGATTAAAGATCTCATCGACGTTTTCAAAAGAATCTAAGAATTTACGCAAATAAAAGTGTGGTAAATCTCAGAAAATTTTTTGAGACTTAATTATGGAAGGCTTGAGATTTTGAACCAAGCAGGTAAACTGCTTCCTCCAGAACATGAAATCAATTATGACAAAGTAACCACTTGAGCTAAAGTCCACCCTAATAGTGAAAAGGAGGTCAAATATATGGTGCTGGAAGGAGAACTGACTGGGTGACTTTGTAACCTTGGTAGGTGGGAATTAGTTATGTTTGTGGGTTCTCTGGCTTTGTAATTTGGAAAGGGAGTATGCAGAGCAGAAAAAAAGTGATGCTTCTTTATGTTGATTTCTGTAGTGACAGGAAAATTTTTCTTGTTGTGAGTTGGCTCAAACTGATTCTTGAGGTTGTAGTTTTGTTGTTTGTTTGCTTTTGAGAAATGTGAAGTAAGCTACATTAGATGGAACTACAAGTGACTGATTATTTCATTCTTGATAGAGAAATTTGTCATATTGATTGACAATACTTGTATATAACTGGAAATTCATTGTGAGTAACAAGGAAAAAAATTCATCTGGTTTCTTGTCTTAGAATAATTTCCATGCTCCAATGTCTAGTCTTGTAGACTGGGGTATATTATTAATAATCACACAGAGACCTATTGTAATTAAAAGGAGATATCAGAAGATAGCCAAGTCTGTTTTCTCTACTAAATGGCATTTTCTTAATACATAATTTGAAATTCTAGTTATAAATGTGTTCTTTTTCAAAATTATTTTAATATCACATTTACTAAATTCTAATCATATTAAGGTCAAGTATCTTTTTACTTAGGGTCAAATTTTGCTCTATTTATTTAACAGAGTTCAGATTTTTTATATACACTTGGATTGCCAAAGCATTATATTTTTTAATGTTTTCTAAGTGTATTATATGGTTATGAACTATGCCTATTCAGTTTTTAAGAGCTCTTTAGGTTCATAGAAAAATTGAAAAGTTACAGAAATTTTATGTATTCTTAGTCCCCACACATGCAAAACCTCCCCCATGATCAACATCCCTCACTAGAGTGCTATATTTGTTACAATTGATACCTACCTTGACACATCATCACCACCCAAAATCCATAGCTTACCTTCTTTTTAAGACCTATTTTGCATAGAAAAGAAGACAAATACATGGAAAAATGCCAACAAAATATCTAATATTGTTTCTGGAGGATAATGAATGAGGATATGGCACTAAAATGTAGAGATTTATAGTGTCCTGGGCAAAGTGGAAGAAGTTGGAGTGGGGAATGAAGACCAAGAAAATTGATCTTCTAAGATCTTTGTGAAAAACTGATTCTGTGTTGAGATTCAGCTGGGGTTTTGCTAGATACCTATATATATGGGTTGGAGGGAGGGGGAAGCATCTAACAAAATATATTATATCCTAACGTTTTGTCTGATTCATGTTAGGACAAAGATATCTAAAGAGGGAACAGTATGAAAATGGATTTTATAGTGCTGAAAGTCAGGTCCAAAAAAAAGTAAATGACTCCAAGAGTATGTGTAATAAATATTGCTACTCCTTTTAACAGTATGATAGAGAGAGTACCTTTGTTCCTGATGCATACATTATTTCTATTTATCTGAATTGGGTTTTTAAGGGAGATAGCTCCATAATATATTTAACTAACATGGCTATTGTAATGAATAATGTATGTATATTTCACTTGATATAATTAGACTTCAATAAATAGTGATGCCCTTTATCTTAGAAATAAAAACTCTACCAAGAATATTTGAATTAAAATAATACAGCATTGTGCAAAAATAGCAAACCTCCCCAAAATCTCAGTGGCTTGTCCTCCCACCATTTTTTTATTTATTTTTTATGCATACAAAATCTTTTGTAGGCAATTTTCCATAGTAACTGTCTTGTGGTGACTTGGGAATCTATGGTTTTTTAAAAATTTTTTTAAATTTTTAAATTTTTATTTTTTATTCTTTCTCTAGCTTACCAATGGTCCTCTACACTCAGTGTCATAGGTGAAGAGAGTGTATGGAATATTTGCATTTCCTTTTTAATGCTTTAGCCCAGAAATGACCCTCCCTCTTATAACCTGTTTCACAGAACTGATCACATGGTTATGCCTAACTTCAAGGGGGCAAATAAATGAAAAATAGCATGTGTGATATTTACTGAGCATTACTATCTCTATAAAAAGATCTGGGACAATTTTGATGAATTATAAAATGCTACTTGCCTTATTATTTATTGAGACCTAGGGGGCTATAATACTACTATCAATTAGTAACAATAGAATGTAGTAGATAGCCTGAAAATAGACCCAAAGATGAAAAGAAAATTTATATGTAAAAGAAAAAAATTGAAATTTAATGTGACAGAATTGTGTTTTCAATAAATGGTGTTCAATAAATTGAATAGTCATATTGAAAAAAAAAATCTGTGGTCTCTACTTTGCACAATACAATGAAGTTGATTTCAGGTACATTCAGGACCTACATGTGTAGATAACAATGTCAATATTTTTAAAGAAAACATAAGAAAATATCAAGAATTTGAACTTGGCAAAAGATTCTGAAAAAGGACATTTCCAAATATTTAAGGAATAAATAATAAATTAGACAACATTAAAGTTAACAATTTCTCTTCTTTTAAAAGACATGATTCAGAGAGTGAAAATACAAGCCACAGTGTAGAAAAAAATATTTTGCAATAAATGTACCTGTGAATGACTCATGTTCATGTATTCTTCTACAATACAGAAAAAGAAAACAACCCAACAAAAATACAGAGAAAAGACTTGAATAGGCACTTTGTGAAGGAAAATAACCAAATACCCAATAAACATATGATCAACTTCATTAGTTTTAAAGGAAATGGAATTCAAAATCACAATAGGGAGCCGCCACACACCCAGCAGAATGGCTAAAATGAAAAATAAACCACATTTTAGCCTGTAGGTTAATGTGCATTTATTGGAACACTTTGATATATTGGTAAAATCATTTTAGAAAACTCAATACGAATATCATGTGAAAGTAAACATATCCAGAACTGCTGAACTAAGATTATACTCCTTGATATAAATCTTACAGAAAATTGTTCATATTTTTATCAAAATACATTTTCAATAATGTTCACAGCAGTACTACTTTTAAAAGCCCCAATCTAGAAATAAACCAAACTATATTTCTAAGGAAATAGTCCAGAGTGAAAAACAAACAAATAAGCAAACAAACTATTATTTCTGGCAAATGAAACCATTAATTTTTTCTACCATTTGGAATTTTTCTAATCTTCTATAAGTATTATATATTATCTTTACAAGTTTAAAATAAGTAGCTAAATACATTATTTTCTTATTTTCTTGATTTTATTCTTTCATTTTTCTTTAGAACTTAACTTTTTTTTTAAAGATTTATTTTTATTGTTTTTTGGTAGAGAGATAGATAGAGAGAGACAGAGAGAAAGGGGAGGGCCCAGAACAGTCTCCATAGTTGACAGCATTAATTTTCCATATAGTTTCACTCCACAGGTGGGCATGGGGCTGTGCAAGGCAGAAACTGGGCCGGGAACCTCCTGCATAGGCCCTGGCAAGAACTGAACCGGGGCACACCCCAGTTCATAAGAGTCCACCTGGGCCGGGATTTGATCCTTGGGTTCCAGGGCTGCAAAGCGAGAGCTTAACCTGCTGAGCCATCCCAGCTTTCTGAACTTTAATATTTTTATCACAGCTACATTATGTAAGAAAGTTCAAACCATTAAATGTTTACTAAACACCTTTGTGTTAGTATAAGAAATGCAAAAATGCCTGACACAAATATTCAACCTCAGAAAGTACTTAGCAGTTTAAATAAGTAAAAAGTTAAATTAGGGGCTTGAGGAGAGTGTCAGAAAAGTTATTTGCATTACTAATTATCATTTCAACTACTGGTTCTATTTTTCTTTTATGTAAACTTAGATTGTAATTTAATTAATTAAAATTATATTTAAATATCTTTTGAAAGATCTTTTTTTTCCCTTTGTGATTATGTAAACTTCCACATATAGTTAACATTAGGTGGCACTGCTTTCCCCTAGCAAAGGAAAATAAACTGCACTTACGTTCTGTCAACCTCTAATAGAATCTTTAAAAATTTACAAAAAGATTATTTAATTAAAATGTGACAGATGGTTTTGAAATGTAATGCCTACTCAAAACTGTGCACACTGGGTGTTCAATTCACAGTAATGTAATATATTACAAAAGAAAGAAAAAGAATACATGTTATTGATTATGAATCAATATCCAATGAATATACTTGTTTCTATATGCTTATTCTAGTTGATCTTCACAAAGTGTTTACTCATAAACAGGTCATAGTACCTTGCTATCTTAAGCCCTAGTAGTTGGGAGAAATTTTATTTCTCAATAGAGATATAAAATTTAAGTTAGAATGGCATTTTTATATGCTTACCTTTTTTAGTAATTATCATGCTTACTTCAATATCTAACATCAGAATTTTTTTTGTCCACTTGTTTACTATTACTCCCTGAAGGGTTTTATTAAATCTTTTCAAATTAATATACAGATATAAGTTATGCATGAAACCTGAATAATTCACATTTTGATATGCATAAACACTGTTCTACGATCTTAAATATATGTCAGCAGCAAATGATTGGGGAAGCACACACAATCACATCATTAACTAGTTAAACCCATATTTAAGGACAAAGCTATGTTTTTGCTACTCTTTCAATGTGGTACTATTCTAATTACTTTTCAAATGATCTTATTTCTAATTTTCCAAATCAGCCTTTATCCTAATGCAATGATGTCTCTTTTAAAACACAAATCTTCAAATGTCTTTTATCACCTCAAATATAATATTTAATTACTTTGTTGTTATTTGACCCCATCTATCACTAACCAGATTTCCAAATGTATTCCCATCATTTTTTTAAGAATTATTTTATTGCTTGAGAGAAGAGAGAGAGAGAGAGAGAGAGAGAGAGAGACAGACAGACAGACAGACAGACAGACAGACAGACAGACAGACAGAAAAAGGGAGGGCCCAGAGCAGTCTTCATAGTTGTACATCACTAGTTGTGACATGGTTTTATTCCACACAGGTGGATGTGGGGTGTGGGGTGGGAACTGAACTGGGGTCTCTCACATGGGAGGCATGAACCTTCACAGCCATTTAGTTACTCCACAGTTTAGCATATGGATTTGCATGGGCCAGGGCCAGGACTTGATCCCAGTCCTCTCACTTGCAAGGCAAGAGCTCAACCTGCTGAGCTATCCAAGCATCCCATTTCCATCGTTTTCTAGGTAACATCATGGTTTTTACAGTTCCACACAAGTTTCTAACTCTTCGTTCCTACCCTTGAACATGCCGAGCATTCTCTACATCAAGTGATTTATCTCTCTTTTTTATTCTGGCAACTTTATACCTGTCCATCAAAAAACATCAGCTAAATTGTTAACTATGCACTTAAGTATTTCCCTTGCTCTCCTATTTTTATATTGGTGCACAAACAACATTGTTCTGTATTTGTGCATGTATCTTCTCCTCATTGGATTTTGAGGACCTTGGTGCCAGGCACCACATGCCCATGAGGTTCAGCACATAAAGAAGCAGAGCAGCACAATGGTGAGAAGTCTACTCTTTGACATCATACATCTGCTTTTAAATCCCAATTTAGCACTTATTAACTGTGGGACTGCAAACAAATCAGTTAATTTTCTTGAGCACACATTTCTCATTTGTAAAATGGAAACAATAAGAAGATTTAACTCATAGAATTGGTAAAGAAAAACGAGTTAATATTCAGTCCTAGAACATTATAACTGTGGAATAAGAATTTATGGTTATTATTACCTATAATTCTGATGTCACCCTCCCCTGAAGAATATTAGTATACCAGAAATTATAACATTGCAAAATGACTACCTGCATTATGAAGCTTGACTTCAAATATATTATTTATCAAAGACTGATTATGTTTTATATTTATATTAAAAGAGTTTACATTAATGTCAGGATTTTCTGGTTTTTATTTTAAAGTAAATTCAGAAAATTTGATAGCTTTTGACCCTATTTCTAGTTGACAAAAATAGGCTTGGAAAAAACTACAGTAGCTCTCTTAACATAGGAAATATACTCTCAACTTCCCTGCAGTATCCAGCTTTCCCAGAACTGAGTCTATCACTTGTCATTCTTAGCAGTTAAATGTTATTTTTAAAAAGCATTGTCAATATCAATATATACTCCACACATTCAAATTGTCCAAGTCAGTGGTTTTTAGTATCTTCATAAAGTGGTACACTCATCATCACAATCAACTTTAGAACATCTTCATTATCTGTGGGAAAACCACACATACATCTTACATGCCACCCCCCACTTCTCTTGTCCCTAACCCTAGACAACCATTAATCTACTCTCTGTCCTTTGCATATGCTGGATATTTCATATAAATGGACTCATACAAAAGTGGTCCTTCATGAGTGCCTTCTTTCACTTACCATCATATTTTCAAGGGTCACCCAAGTTATAGCATTTATCAGTACTTAAGTTACTTGTATTGATGAATAACGTTCCATTGTCTGACTATAACACCTTTTTTTGTCGTATTTTCAGTTGATGGACGTTTGGGTTGTTTTTATTTTTTGGCAATTATGGATAATGCTGCTATGAATGTGAATGTAAAAACTTTTGTGTGGACATATATTTTCATTCCTCTTAGATATATACTGAAGAGTAGGATTTATGGATTATATGGTACCGTATTTTTCACTCCTTAAGACACACTCCCCCCCCCCAAAGTGGGTGGAAATGTCTACTCATCTTATGGAGAAAATATTGCATCACAGACCATGATGTGTATTAGGTGACCTGTCAGTGGTAGTGACAGCTGTTAAAAGAAGAAATGGTAGACCCACAAGAAAACCCTGGTTCTTAATACCACTGTTGACTTTACACAGTTGAAATATTCTGCTATATTTTATTAAATATATTAGTACAACATTTGGTTCAGAATATTTTTTTTTCTTGTTTTCCTCCTCTAAACCTAGGTGTGTCTTATGGTCAGGTGCATCTTATAGTGCAAAAAATACAGTAATTTTATGTTTAACCACTTAAAGAACCACTAGTCTATATTCCCAATCATCCACATCATTTTATGTTTCACCACTGTATAAAGGTTACAATTTCTCCGCATTTGTCAACACTTTTTATTACCTTTCTTTTTTATTCTATACAAATATGAAGTAGTATATCACTGTGGTTTTGATTTGCATGTTCCTAAGGAGTATTGCTTTATGTGCTTATTAGCCATATGCACATCTTTCTTGGGGAAATGTCTATTCAGATTCTTTACCCATTTTTCAGTGGGTTATTTGTTTCTTTGTTATTGAGTTGCAATGGCTTTTTATGTTATATACAAATCTTTTATAAGATATATGATTTGCAAAAATATTCACTCATTCTATGGAATATCTTTGCACATTTTTAATTGTTCTGTTAGAAGCTCAAGTTTTTTAACTCTGATGGTTTATTTCATTTTTTCCTTTTCTCTTTTATGCTTTTGGTGTTATATATAAAAATCCATTACCTAATTTGAGATGATAGGATATACACCTTGTGTACTTTTTTCTAACTGTATTATAGTTAATAATATAATTGTTCTTTTTTTATTTTCTTCTTTTCCAAGATAATTTTGGCTGTTTTTTATCCTTTGAATTTGGAATTTTGGTATCATATGGAATTTAGTATTAGCTTTTTAATTTCTATAAAGATGTCAGTTGGGGTTTGGATGAGGATTTTATTAAATCAGTATATCAATTTATAGAGTATTGCCATCTTCATAAATTGCCTTCTAATCCACGAATATGAGGTACCTCTCATTTATTTAGGTATACTTTAATTTTATTCCACAGTGTTGTGTAGTTTTCAGAGTGTCGGTTTTGCATATCTTTTGTTAAGTTTATTCCTAAGCATTTTTTTTAATTCTATTGTGAATGGACTCGCTCTCCTAATTTTGCTTACAGCTTGCTGATTGCTGCTTTATATAAACACAATTGATTGCCAAATATTGAAAGTGTGATTTATAACCTTGCTTAACTTATTTAGTATTTCTAATAATTTGTACAGATTCCTTAGAATTATCTATATATAAGACTATGTCATCTGCAGCTAAAATTTTATTTCTTCTTTTCCAAATATACCTTTTATTTTATTTTCTTGCCTAATCACCCTGACTGGAGCCTTCCAACAATGCTGATTAAAAGAGGAGAGAGGTGATATTCTTGTCTTACTCCTCATTTTAGGAGAAAGTATTCAGTCTTTAATGAATAGAAATAATGTCAGCTATAGGTCTTTTTTTAATTATTTATTTTTTTCAGTAACAGTTGAAATTTAATATTATTTTATATTACTTTCAGGTGTACAGCATAGTGGTTAGACATATATATATAATTAGACATATTTATATAATTTATGCAGTGATCCACATTTAGTTTAGTTGGGTTTAGTTGTTGCAACATTATTGACAATATTTTCTATGCTGTACTTTATATGAATAGGTTTTTTAAATAGATACTATTATTTTGAGAAAGTTTCCATATAATCCTAGCTTTTAAGTAGTTTTAGCATTAAGAAGTGTTAAATTCTGACAAGTTCTTTTTCTCTGTCTATTAATATATTATTGTGACCTTTGTCTTTTATTCTATTGATGTGGTATATTGTATTAATTGATTTTAAATGTCGTATTTTATAGAAAGTTCAGAAGGCAGTAAAATATTTATTAGATCTATAGTTCAATCAAAGCAGAAAAAAATGTTTTCCAAGTTGGTACATATTTATTGGAAAATGAGAATAAATTGTGAAATGAGACATCTAATTCTAGAATCATTTTTCTTAATCCTTTGTTGAAAAGCTAGTGAGAGTTCACAATGGACACTTCATTTCAGACTACATTGATTTTCTTTTGTGATATGATTGGAATTCATAGACAGTATTGAAAGTATGAATGATGTATCTGGATCTTAGCAACACATGAATCATAGTATTACAGTGATCCCTCGTTTTTCACGGTTAATGGGGACCAGAACCTTCCGCGAAAGCTGAAAAACCGCGAAGTAGGATTTGCCCTTAGGAATGTTCGTGTATGCGGGTACAAGAATGTTTTAAATATGTAAACAGTATTCATACTTCACTCATTTAAGACAAAAATTACAACAGTATACGTATTTACTTAAACGTGTCAGTGCTAATTAATAAGGTTAACTACAAAGCCTTATACAGTAATAAACATGAATCAACATTGCTTTCTGAGAGAGGCGAAGAGTCTTGTGTGGGGGGCGGAGGAGAGGCTGTCACGTGAC
>PVKE010002794.1:0-78601 GCA_004027555.1 Craseonycteris thonglongyai
AGAGAGAGAGAGAGAGAGAGAGAGAGAGAGAGAGAGAGAGAGAGAGAGAGAGAGAAGAGGGAGAGAGAAAGGGAAGGCCCAGAGCAGTCTCCTTAGTTGTACATCATTAGTTGTGAAATTGGTTTCATTCTGCACAGATGGATGTGGGGCTGTGCAGGGTGGGAACCAAACTGAGGGCCTCCCACATGGGAGGCAAAAACCTTTGCTGCCATCTTAGTGGTGACAATTTGCACCAGAGCTCAGCGTATGGGTTTACACCAGCTAGGGTTGGGATTTGATCCGCAGACCTCACAGTTGCAAGGCAAGTGCTCAACCTGTTCAGCTATGAGCTACCCTGGCATGCCCTGACTCAGGTTTTTTGTTTGTTTGTTTTTTGTGTTTTTTATCAAGTGGAGATAATAGTACCTAATTCACAGGATTGCTGTAAAGATAAAATAAGTTAATATTTGCAAAGTTCTTGGCACCTAGGACGCACCACCCATGTGGCTGTTATTACTTACACATCTACATACAGATATTTGGTTCCACCTCCCCTTTTGAACATAAAAAATATATTTGTGAAGTTATGTTCCCAATATTTATATGTTTAGATGCTAAAACTCTCAACATGCTAGGTAGAATGATTAGCAAGTTCGTATCTGATACCAACCCAGATCCTTAATTTTCTGTAAATCCTGGTACACCTCTGCTCTTATAGCTAACCTTCCCTTCTATCAGGTAATTGATTATAGTCATGTCCGTACCATCGCTCAAATGCAATGGGATCTGCTATCTTCCTGTCTGTTGTCAGCACAGATGCAATCTTAGAATTAGAGCTGCCTAAATTATACAAAGACAGTGATCAGAGGAGGCACTTTGTAACATATTGTAGACTGAAAAAATTTAGAAGATCCTGCTTCCCTCCTGATTGCATTTTTTATCTGTCTCCATAAGGGAAGCTTGGTTATTACTCCTTATCACAGAGACCACGTTGTCAGAAAATGCTCTGTATAAAGAATGAGGCCTTGGTAAGAATGGGCCTGCCTCACCCACTCTTCCCTCCTTCTCAGAGTATAGCTAGACCAGACTCAGCAGCACCCCAAGGGAGCTTGTGAGAAATCCTAATGCCAGGCCCCAGGGCAGACCCACTGCACAAGGATTTGCATTTTAAGAAGACTCCAGGTGAATGCTGTGCAAGGGTAAGTTTGAGAAGCAGAGCTACTTCTCTGCAGGTGATTTATGTGCAGTTACCCTTTTACTGGAGAGGGCATTTGAAGAATGGCACTCAGCTCATTGTTCAGTGGATGGGTGGAGTCGAGATTAGCCTAAATTTGATAGAACCATGATACAACCATTCTAGAACTAAAGGCAGCCAAGTCTCACCCTGATTTTCCCAATTCTCTCATTATTTATTTATTAAAGCTTGAAAAAGCAGATGCAGCCTCACCTGCAATAACCCAGAAAAATAAAAGAGTGAGTCATCCTACTCCACAATTAGAAGAACACACTTGCCTGTTGATTCACAGCCCGGTGAGCCCAGAAATGAATGAAAAGCCAGGACAGACAATTATCCGTCTGTAAAACTGGGCTCGGAAGCCAGCCTGGAAGGTAATGAGCACCTTGGCTGGAATGGAGAAGTTTCAAGAGACTCCAACAAGACAAAAAGGGGAGGGGGAGAAAATCACTTCATGAATCACTCTAATTCTGGAGCTACTCAATGCAGGAAAGAAAGTATGAGTATATTTAAATGACTAACACCATTAATTCAGAGAAGTGACTTAGAAAATAAGAAAGTTAGAATGCAATCCCTCAGGATAAACCCTACCCCAAAGGAGAGAAATGGAAGCTGCAAGACCTCCAAGTTACATCTCACAGGAGTTCATCACTAACCATCATTGTCCCGGCACCCCGGTCACTTTGTCTTTGGCTAGAAAGTATATTTTAGAATTTCATACAATTCAGTAAGTTTCAATCGGGCAGTAACTATACACCTAGCATGGTGGGCACTTCAAACACGGACGTGACACAGGCTTTTGTCTCAGTAATTTGCAGTCACTCATGGTGTATTTTGAGAGTGAGCCTCTATTTTAATTTTGAAGGAAAAAAAACCTATTTTCTTGCATGAATACTCTAGTGAGAAGGGGAAGGAAAAGATAGGACTTTGAGGTTTAGAAAGCACTCTCCAGACAATAAATAGGTCCTTAAGCAGAAGGCCAGGTGATGTCAAAACAAAAGAAATTTCTTATCTTTGACATTTCATGGTTTTCAAACACTTACGCATAAGCTACTGATTTTTATACACTCTGGATTCCTATGAAAAAAAATAAGGGAAGTATTTTTTCTCCTGTCTTAACAGAAAAGGCTTAGCAACTCAGAAAGCTGAATGAGTCATGTTTGTACAGCTACAAAGGGACAGAAAAAAATTTGAACTTGGATTCTATATCCCAATCTAGGTCTTTGTCTACTTTCCTATGCTACATCCAAGTTGCTTGCCCGAAATACTCACATACCTTATTTCACTCTAATTTAGATCTTAAATTACTCTGTGAAGTAGAAAGCAGCAGGGGCCAGTGATTTTTGAAATGAGAAACTTATCAAGTGGCCCTAGCAATGAGTCCTCAGAATGAAACCCCAATCTTTAGATTCCTGGACTGGGAGCTATCTTCTGCTTCCCTAACGTGAGAATTCTCTGAAGTCCATTTCCTCATCTTCTTGGATATAGGGTTTGATTATATTTCACAATTCAGCCTTGCAATTAGGTATAACCATGTGACTTCATTCTGGCCAGTGGAATGAGAGTGCAAGGACTATATGCCTCTTCTAAGGTTTGGTCCATCAAAGTAATATACTCCTCCATGCCTGTTCTCCTTCTGGCTAATTGGAATGGAGGCAACAGTGATACCTTGGAAGTCATGTATTAATGATAAGAGAGTCAGAGTTGGCCTAGGCCCCTGCGTGACAGCCTGGAGTAAAGCCACTTTCCCCTGCACCTAACCACCAACCTCAAATTGCCCTGCACAATCATGTAATTAAGAAGTAAACTTTGGGGGACGCTGGGATCACCCAGCAGGATGAGCACTTGCCTTGCAACTTTGCAAGGTACAGAGATGAAATTCTGGCTCTGGCCCATGCAAGCCCATGTGCTGAACTGTGACACAACTGGTAACTGCTGGGATGGGGTGAAGGTTCTTGCCTCCCTTTTGGGAGGCCCTTGATTCAGTCCCTGCCCTGTGGGGTCCCACATCCACCTGTGGGGAAAGAAACGATATCATCACTAATGACGTACAACTATGGAGACTGTTCTGGGCCCTCCTTCTCTCTCTCTCTCTCACCTTCTCTCAAACAATAAAATAAATCTTAAAACCACAATAAAGAAAAAGAAATAAGCTTTTATTGTGTTGAATCATGACGTGTTTGGGTCAATTTGTTCTAGTACTTAGATTGTCTTGGCTATGACATCTCAGGGCAGCAGCCATGTACCCCTTGCTCTGTTTCAGACTCTCCAATCCATCCCTGCGGTGATTCTTTAGGACACTCATAAATCACTGGGTCAAAATAACCTGGGGAGCCATTTGGAGGCAGTGTAGAGAAGCTGATATGATCAGGCATTGGGCACAAATCTGTTTGAAGTCTAGCTCTATTGTATATTGACTGTGCAAACCCTTAGCCTCTCTGAAACTTGGTTTCCTCATCTGTAAAATGGTATTAGTAAACAGCAATAATGTTATGGGAAATTTTAAGTAATATCACAATTTATGAGATCTACTTAGCTCAGGCCCTGCCCCATAAACAATACTTGGTAACTCACAGGCATTGTTAGTATTTTTGCCTGCTGACTTTTTCTGTCACCACAACCCAATTTGAAATGTGGGTGAAGGTAACATGGGTGATTGATTAATAATGGAGAAGTACAGATGTTAGCTCATCTTCATTTGGTACTCTAAAGAGGATAAAACTACAAAAGGCAGTTTAGACAATTAAAAAGATAAAGGTTAGTGTTACTGATGTAAACAAGATGGATGAGTTAGTGAAATGAACAGAAGCTTATTTGTCTTTGGCACTACTAGATTTTACCAATAATTCTAGGTCAATCTGCCAAGTAAGATCTACTTATCAGCAAAATGCCTTAGTCATGCAATCAAAGGAGGCTTTAGATAAGATTTTACTAATATTCAATATAAACAAAACAGCATGCAACTCAAGATACAGGCATTATTATGACTCTCATAGGCTTTAGGAGAACTGCAGAGGTTAAAGATAATTGTATTTTCTTACCCATTCATCACTGGCTTTGGGTTATGGTCATGTTCACTCAATGTCTGCAGGCTTATTTCTTTCATTACTTTCTTTGCCTAGTAATTTTGAAAGCTGTCTTTAGAAAGTTTCCATTTACCATTGTGCTTAGTGAACATAACAGAAACACACAGACACACATATGAACACTTCAGCGTTTCCATTGTTTCAAACCTAACAATAATCACCAAAATAAAATGTGCTCATATAAAGCTATATCCATGCTGTATACTATTTTCAAATTCCAACACATTCCAAATTCTCATGTTATTCAACATTCCATTTTTAAAAGGACCATCTCTAACTTCAAGTATGCTTAGTGATATATGTTACCCGCTAAATTTCTTCACATTGAGAGCAAGTTCAACCTTCCTAGAATTATCAAATCATCAGGAACTGACTTTTCTGCAGACAGAACTAAAGGGAATGATTAGATCTGAAAGCACCTTCAAAGATTCACTGTTCCGACTTTTAACGTGCTCCCGGTCACATCCCTTACAGGAATTCTAGCATGAAAGCAGACATATGGCAGGCTGTGACTCCATTCTCTGGAGCAGTACTGACAAAATGCCCATCACCCCCCCACACAGCCAACAAGGACCACTGGACAAAGACAGGGTGCATCTGCCCCGAGCTGTCTCACTTCTACTCCGTCTCCTCCAGCATTTTGGCACCACCCTGCTTAGCACTGCTCTGTCTTTCATGCCATTTGTAAATCTTCCCTTCCCATAAAGAGAGTAGGCCTCAAGCTCAGAATCATTGGCAGGGGAGGGCCTCTAACAAGAAATAACTTTGGGGGATGCTGGGATGGCTCAGTGGGTAGAGCACTCATCTTGCAGCCCCAGGGTCCAAGGATCAAATCCCGGCCCCAGCCAGTGCAGACCCATATGCTGAACTGGGGTGTGCCCCCAGCTTGGCTCTCGCCTCTCGCCCCAGCGAGATTCTCATGAAGGAGGCGTCCAGCAGGGGCGTGCCCCCCACCCTGCTCTGTGCAGCCCTGCACCCACCCATGGAGTGAACCCATATCAGAATTTAATGACATACAACTATGGAGACCACTGTGGGCCCTCCTTCTTCCCCCTTTCTCCCTCTCTCTGTCAAAAAACAATAAAAAAAAAAAAAAAGAACTGCGTTTTATTTTTATGGTGCTGGTTTGTAAGGTTCAACTTTTATTTATGAAAAGTGATACTAGTTCTCTATTAAGGTAGTTATATAAGTATTTGATAGACAGACATAGATATATACAGGCACTCCTCACTCAACTACTGAGTCCTGTCCCTACAACTAGGTCGTTAAGCAAATGGGTCAATAAGTGAGGAGCTTGAAGGTGGATGTCTTGATATGTCATGGGCCCTAAGGTATGCATTTTTCAACAGATAGCAAGTGACACTCTACTTCTTAACAACATACGTAGTCTTGCAAGATTGCAAGTGCATCCTGCAGTGAATCCTAACTGACTGCAGGAAGGAGACAAAGACTGAGAAAGGGATTCCCCACACTAGAGAGCTGGTCATTAAGTCCAAGAGGTCTTTAAACAGGTAGATGGTTACGGGAGGAGTGGCTATATTCTTTAACGATATATTTAAGTAAAAGTAAATCCACCTAAAGAAAAATTTCACATAAAATCATGAGGATGAGTTAAGGTAATAACTAGTTACAAAATGTTACTGTGATACAGGTTTATTTATAGTTGCTTCTTTCTTCTAGACACTTTCTACACACCGATGCTACGTTCATTAAGAAACAAACAAACAAACAAACCTCTCTCCAACGGTTACCTTTGCCTATGAAACTAACCATTTCCTCAGCAGGGCACCTCAGTCCAGTGCCAGCGCACTCATCAGTCCCTGCCATCCTTCCTCGCTACTCCTTTCGGCCTCCAGGCTACAGCCACAAAGAACTCTAGTGTCCCAGCACACACTTTCTTATCTCTTTGGTGTTGCTTGTGTTGCTCCCTCTGCCTAGACCACTCTTTTACTCCTGCCAAAGAAGTCTCTATTTCTCTTTTCTCTAAAGCATTCCTAGAGTATACCCACATTTCTCGTCGGCATTTATTACACCTTATCTTGTTCCACAGTTGTGCATAAAAAACAGCTGGGAGGTTTTTAAAACTACTGATGCCTTAGCTCCAGCCTTAGAAACTCTGGATTATTGTGTGTGGAGAAAAGCCTGGGGCTGGGAGGATTTAGATGCTCTCCAGGAGACTCTAGTAAGCAGCGGAGTTTGGTATACAGGCACTTGTGATCAGCTCTAGGCCCTGGCTTTGAACACTCGGCGTCTTATGTGTGCTCACCTTGGTATAGCTGAGGAAAGACTTGAACATCATGTCAGCATCCTGAAAGGCTCTGGGCCTGGGCTTGTTAAGTCCATCCTGGCCTTGTTTCAGCACACCCAAATCTCCAAAGGATTTTTCATCCTGATTCCATTACATTGTCATGCAGGTTATTAGAAACAGACCACCAGAACCCGGAAGGCATCACAACCAATTCAGCCAGGACTGGATCGCTTCCATGTCTAGGAAATGTATCATGCAGACTATTTTAGCTTGTTAATTAGAAAAAAAAAAAAAATATATATATATATAGCCATCTGGCACTACCAGGTACAGACACTATAAACTTTTCTCCAATTCTACATGATATAATTCACACATGTAGATGCCACCAATTAGAGGGACCATTGTTTTCAATAAGGCGTTTTTCAGTATGACCATCTCTAACCAATTTTTTTGACACACACATGGGTACAGTCTGTTCTCAAAAGCCAACAGGAGTGAGTTTAAATGGGTGACATATTTCATAGTAGATCTAACACTTGGCCCTGAGCTGTAATCAGAGAGATGATTTAAAGGCCTCGATACCAGCATGATCAGGAGTTCTCAAAATCTTTGCTAGACCTCAGGTTATCTTCCTGTTATTTAAAGGACACTGTCAGCTTTCTTTTCTGTGAGCTCTACCTTCTGACAGTTTATAAGTTTCTTTTATACTCTATCTCCCTCAGCCTCCTATAGGCTTAAATCAGTGAGAAATAACATGTCAGTATCTCCTAAAACATTATTAACACGTGAAGCGCCCAGGCTGTTTTGTCTTGCTTACCACTTGGCTGGTTATATCAGATTTTACCGAAATGCTGGCGACCGGAGATCTGTTTAGGTTGCGATAAGGCTGAATGTTTATATATAGAATATATTTACTATGTGAATATTTATTATTTACCGCAATTTGTACAATGTACTATTTTAGAAATGCTTTATATTCAGTCAGTTGTCTGCGATTCTTATTCCAGTGCAGAAAAAGATTTTTCTTTACCCGTGAATGTGAAAATGTCAGTAGAAGAGGAGCATGAAAATGATTCTAGTGAAATTATTTTTCCTAAAAAATGGTGTAGAGTCATTATTTTTTCATCATCAGACGAAGAGGATGAGAATATTGAAGAATGGCATGATCCGAGAGGTGATCAACCAAGAATGGTATACCTTTCACCTGTCAAGTCTGGCTTTAGGATTAAAGACTTGAATGCAAAGTCATGTGTAACAGTAGAGAATTGTTATGAGCTGTTTGTGCCTAATACATTGTTTGAGAATATCGCCTTGAAATTATTTAAAATTTATTAATAGAATGTAATTTTTTAATTTTATATCGCCAGTTAACATACAATACCGTGGCTGCACGAAAAGTATACTGTCGGTCACTGGTGACTGACCTGGTCCGAACGGAAAGTTCAGTGTCAGTCACCGGTGACTGACATGGCGCTTAACATGTTAATGAAAGACCAATTCCTGCATCACCTGAACTCACATATCTAAGCAAGCTCACCGTTACAGTCTCTCTGCCATCTTTGTTACTCTGCCTGTAGAAAAATGACAGGCATTCTAGATTTCATGAACAAACCATCCAGACATAGGCTGTGGTTAACATGGGACAGCTGAACTGATTGTCTGGGAGACATTCGTACAAGTCATTATTCCCACCTGTATATTCTTTCATTTTTCCTTTCCCCCAACCATGTCTCTTCTGTTCAGTCATTTTGACATTTTGGTTTTCCTGAGCATAGACCCTGATATCTTGCTAATCTTTTATCTCACAAGCTCAGCCTCTGGTTTGGGGGTGACTTCTGCCTGAGTGTGACTCTGTGTGTGGGGGTGCTGTCACCCCTTCAGCTTCTCCTTGACCCTGGCAAAGCCTTGCGCTGGTGGCAGTGGGAAGAACTCCTTCCAGAAGCAGACTCCAGCACATACAGATAAAGGTTTATGTTACAACAAAACATGCAAGAACTGAAAAGGCAAGAACCCCCAGAAAGTTGAAAATATTGCATAGTACTGTAAACTTGAAAAAGATGCTTTTTTTACATTCTTTGTGTTGTTATGTTTGTGTTCTGTTCTTAAAACTTCGTTAGTAAAATTTTAAACTAAAACATGTGCACTTTAAAATGTTTTAACTTAAAGTCTCTAAAACATCTTTGGATTGTTTTTAAAAAGATAGTTGGGTTGTGGGCTGAGTAATTCAAAGAGGCAGACAGAAAACAATGAATACCTTTGCAGAGACATACTCAGTACATGGCCCTTGGAAACAGCCTGTCTTTCTGGTGCACAGTTGCTTCTTTGGACTAAAGGGTTGATTCCCCCATCTCCTTCTGCCGGACAGCCTTTATTTTTGCAGAATTTGGGATGACACCGCTGCCCCTCGGGTGCCTTGCGTTCACTTCGCTGGCTCACCCACGCTTCTCCATTTGCTCCGCTCTCCTGCCCAACTCTGCTCCATCACACCTACCACTCCACCAGCATATGCTGGCAGGCGCGAGTGCCAAAGAGGCAGCGGCTGGGAGAAGCGGGCAGGATGGCACCGAGGACAGGGCTCTGCCTCACAGACCTTGCTGTCCTTTCTTGCTGGTCCTAGGGACAGGATAGGCCCAAAGGATGACAAGAGTGTTGTCATTATCTCAACTATAAAATGGCTTTTTTGCGAATTCATTGAGATAATACATATTAAAGAGCCTAACTACAGAAAATTCTCAATATGTGGTAAGGTTCTCAGGCTGAATGGATACGTAAGGAAGTTGGGGCAATTTTCCATCTACTTGAAGAAAACCACATTCTTTAGGATAGACAAAAAGATACTTCCGTTACCCACCTGAAGGTCTGTTTAGATGGCGTCTAGAAAGAAAAGAATGCATACAAGGTTTCTGTGGGATGTAACACTTCTCTCATTTATTGATTCACTCAACAAATATTTATTTTTTTAAGTTATTATTTTATTGTTTTTGACAGAGACAAGGGAGGGCCCAGAGCAGTCTCCATAGTTGTACATCATCAGTTTTCATCCCACACAGGTGGGCGGGGGCTGCACAAGGTGAGATCCGGGCTGGGGGCCTCTCACATGGGAGGCATGCCCCCTCGAGCCAGGGGCCAAACCAGGGGGCGAGAACCGAACTGTGGGCCTCCCACATAGGAAGCACACCCCAATTCAGCATATAGATCTGCATGGGCTGGGGCCGGGGTTCAATCCTCGGTTCCCAGGGCTGCAAAGTGAGTGCTTAACCTGTTGAGCCATCTTGGCTTCCCCAACAAATATTTATTGAGCCCTGGTAGGCTAAATATGTTAATAGGTGTCCAGGTAGAGCACTGATGGAGCAAATTTCCTGACCCCCATGGAATGTGAGACTAGCAGAGGAGATAATACTAATAACACACACAGACATACACACGCACTCATGTATATGTCAGATGGTGGTAAGTGCTATGGAGAAAAAAAAAACTGTTATAAGAATGACAAAAAATGGAGTGGGTGGGAGAGGGGCATGATCACAACTCTCAGGTGGTGGGTCAGAGAAAGACTTTCTAGCGTAATAAAGTGACATTTGTGTAGAGCCTTGTCTGAAGACCTCAGAAATTGTTCTTCAGTAAAACAAGCACATCTGACGCCCAGGAGTTCTTAGTATATAGGACTCGCAGAGTGAATAATTTTTAACACACCCTTCCTCTATAGACAAAGATGATTGTCAAGAATAATTATGAAATAAAACAAATATGCTTCATATATAAACTACAATGTGAACTCACCAAACAAAATCATGTACTTTGTTTATTTATTTATTTTTGACAGAGAGAGAGAGAGAGAGAGAGAGAGAGAGAGATAGAGAGAGAGAAAGAGATACAGAGACAGAGAGAGAACTGAACTGGGGGAGCTCCCAGTTCAGCATATGGGCCCGCACGGGCCAGGGCCGGGATTCGATCCCTGGTCCCCGGCGCTGCAAAGTGAGCGCTTAACCCACTGAGTCATCCCGGCTTCCCCAAAATCATGTACTTTGAAGTGTCCAAAAGTTAACCACAAACAAAAACCACACATGGTGGTCACAGAAAATGACAGCACACATGTAGCTCCAGGTCAATTCATTTTTACAATCATCATGTTCCATTTTTTATTGCAGATCTGAAAGTTTTAAATGCCAGAGCACCTGGGACCAGAGGGGCTGGAGACTAGAGTGGTGCCTGAAGCCAGAGAAGGTCTCTGGACTGTTCTGTCCTTCCTGTTGAGCGGGTAACTGCGGCCACATGTGTCAGTCTGCACAATGGGGACTGCTCTGAGTTCACTTCCATGTAGAATACGGCATTTATTTCATACTGATCATAATAATGTGCTAGTTTGGAGCTGATGTATATTATTACAATTTAACAGTGACCACAGGAACACATACTTTTGGGAGACAAGAGTATTTTATCACTGACATTATTAGAAATGCTAGTATTTGGTGGTAATAAGAAGCAGAACAACTCTTAGTTGGATTTATGATAGTTTTCAATTCTCTATGCAACTTCTTTGCTTGCCCTCATGGTATGCTATTCCCACTGACCTCCCACACCCACAATAGATATGCCAAATGGGGTGAGCTAGGGGACCTCTCTCTCTCACTTCCAGATCTAGCATGTACCTCTTCCAAATCTGTTCAACACTCTCCTCCATGAGCCTTTCAACCCTGGATTCAACAGGTCATATTCTGGAAGAAAAGTGATCTGACAACGGTTGCTGAGGCTTAACAGAAATGCTTATCGGACTTCCATAGAAATGGGGCCACGCAGATTTCTTGTTGTTTTTGTTTGTTTGTTTTTTTAAGAGTTATTTTATTGTTTGAGAGAGATGGGTGTGTGTGAGAGAGAGAGAGAGACAGAGAGAGCAAGAGAGAGAGAGAGATAAAGGAGGGAAGACTCAGAGCAGTTTCCATAGTTGTACATCATTAGTTGTAACATGGTTTCATTCCACACAGGTGGATGTGAGGCCGTGCTGGGTGGGAACTGAACTGGGGGCAAGAACCTTCACCACCAACCCTGTGATTGCCAGTTGTGTCGCAGTTCAGCATATGGATTTGCATGGGCTGCGTCTGGGATTCGATCCCAGAACCTCGCAGTTGCAAGGCAAGCGCTCAACCTGCTGAGCTATCTCATCATCTCCTTCCTGCTTATTAGAAACAGCAATACCTCACTTTTGAGAGAAAATTACAGATTTTGCTGACTACCTATCATGTGTAACCTGGAAAACTAGTGAATGGGGTACACAAAGTTATGGCATCTGGTCTTGGACCTTAAGACATATATTCTTGGGCACAGGTTATAAAAGGCAAAAAAAAAAGCAAATAAATTCAAGAGACAAAAAAGCTATTTAAAAGGAGGGGTTACTTTAATCAGAGGTGGTCAAGGAACCTCCTGCTTTATAAACAATTTGGCCTAGGTATTGAAAGGATGCAACAGCACTGGGTAAGTAGAGAGGAAAAGGTAGGATAAAGTCCTAAGTAGAGACTATATCAGGGGCATAGACAATGCAGTGTTGTTCAAGGCCAATCAGTAGTTTGAGTTGTATCCAGTGTGAGCATTGAGATGCACCATAAAGTATATTGGGAGGAGAATGGGGCCATGGTTGTCCTTGAATGTCAGGTTAAGGGATTTGACTTGATAGCTGTAGGTCACCAAACGTTTTCGGTAAGAAAGTAACCAACTCAAAATGATATTTTAGAAAGTAATTCTGGTGACAATATGAAGTAAACACTGAGATGAGGGGGATAAAGAGGAGCAAATTTGGGTATAGGCATAAAGTAATAGAGACCTCAATTAAGGACATTCTCTTTTAAATGTAATATAATGGGAATGTATGACCTTAGGTCAAATACCACAAAATTAAAACTCAGAGTTTGAATTTATATTTAATTTGGGGAATATGAAGATAAGGGCCTGGGAATATAGTCATACAGCCAGCTCCTAGGAAAGTTCTCTTAACTTGTTGATGAATTTTGAACTCAAAATGAAAGAACTAAAGTTTCCAAAGAAGCAGTATAGAGAAGTCAGAGGGGTCAAAGAACTGTCTTTGAACATTAAAGATCAAATGTTAGTTTATACACAAAAGTCACTGGAAGATTTTCACCCTCAAAAACAAGTAAACAAGTGAAAGATTCATTTGTGTGATGTTCCAAGAAAATTCTGTCTGTTGACAGCTTCTACCTGGGGCAGCCTGGCCTTGAATAAGATGATAAAATGTGAAACCCTTGGACTCATCTTCTTTTTCTAATTCTTAAGATCCATCTTCTATTTCTAATTCTTTTCTTAAAAACATGAGTAACTTAAAAGAAAAAAAAAAGTGTGTTTAAAATTGAAATGCTCTGAAAAATGGCTACACTTAATTTGTGATTTCTACTCTGTTACTTCACCTCTCTTCTTTAAATAAAGTTTCCTACAAGAAACCTTCAGTTCTCCAAAAAGAGAAAAATGCCCTGTTCTTATTTTTGAGTTGCCTTAAGGGAGAAATGTAAGTTTAAATGAGTGTAGAAGTCAATATATTTATCTTTATCACAGATAATGTGCTGATTTTGTGGCATAGTCCATATTACAAATTTGATGTTGCAACTGTTCATTCTTTCAGTCACTCAATTAAAAATTAAAAAGAATGTAATTAAAATATTTTTGCATCAGCATTCCTGAGTTATATACATTTTTTCACTAGATATGAGCATTTCTGTAAAGGTTTCTTTTGGGAGTTTAAGAAGAGGCTTCTTGTCTTAGGAGGTATGGGTAGGATTCTGGTCCTCTGGGGAGGAGAGAGGAGAAAACAGGTCGGTTGTGCAAACTTCTTTTCTGACGCAGTTTACCAAAATCCTTACACTTTAAGGAAGAAGGAGACATCCATCTTGAGAGCCACGAGGGATGTACTTTTTTCCCAAATTCAAGGTTTGTTTTTATTTTCTTAAACTAGAAATTTCAATTTGCACTGACACTTAAATAACTTTTTTTTTATTTCCTGGAAAAACCGATGCAAGAGGAGAGGGGAGAAGGCACAGCGCCCTTGCATCTGGAGTCTACAAGGCAGCAGCGAGGGAGGGGTTTCACTCTCTGAAATCAACACAGTTCACTACCTGATCCCATCTCTATCAGAACGATTTTCACACTTGTAAAACAAAACAAAACAAACAAACAAACAAATAAAAAGACCCAAACACATGCACACACACATCTTTCTGAACATTATGAATGGATTCGATTTCTGAAAGTGTCCCGTCCTTTCCTTCACGTTCTTTCCAAACCATACTACATCTTTATTGAAGCTATGAATAGTAAAGGTTGAAATTTTTCCACAACGCAGGCAGATGAAATAAATAATAATAACCCTTCTAGGATGCATGGGCAAGTTGTGTCGGCCGCTAATTCTCAGCACGTCCCTCCTTCACCACAGGGCTGTTCTCCTGAAGAAACACAGGGCCACAGGGCCTGCCTCCCACCTGAACCCTCTGCATTTATTTCCTGCCTCCCCCAAAACCAGGCACATGATGCCATTTTGTTTTTAAGCCAAACTTGGCATAGGGAGCTGTGTAACTTGAGTTCTTAATAGTATCCCTCTGATGCTAAACATTGTTTACATGTTGCCTACTCTGTGTACTTATATTTGTAAACTGCTTGCTGAGTACCAATTTCTAAGCTGGGGAACTTTTCATCTTGCTTCAAATTCCTCCAATTTTCAATTGAAAAGCCTGCCAATGAGATGGATCAGAAGTTAACCTATTTCTCATTTGCCCCAAGAATACTCGCCAGCAGCACTTGAGGCTGCAGCATTTACTCATAGATTACAGTCCTAAACTTACCCCCAAAGTTTGCCATGAAATTTCCTGCTTCTCTCTAGTATATCCAGTCTTTGGAAACAAATGATGTCGTTCCATTTATAGCATTCTGTTTTTAGTAGAGGCATATTTATCTACAAAATATAGTAATCTCTGTCACTGAAAATGTCAAATCCTAGAAAATGTACCATTCCTATGAGTGAAAAAAATTATTAAATACAGATCATCATATACAATCTTGTTACATTAGGATTAGAAACAAGTTCTGTTTAGAAATAACTCCAAGAACAGTTTTTATATTTTATTTTCACATTGAAATCCAGTCAGATTTGCTTCAGTCTCAAAGAACATGTTTATGGAAAAATTAAATGAATGCAGCAACGAGCTACACTTTTTATTTGTTCCTGTATGAAAAGTGGGTTTCATCATGTAAAAAATGCCAGAACTTTACAGAAAGTGCTGCAAGAATATGAAGAGGATGCCTCAGGTTGGGGCAACGGGAAGGGGGACTTCATGGATAAGGTGGGGAAGGCTTAATAATAAGTGTCATTTGCATAGTGTTTGATAATTTCTAAAGTACTGTCAGAAACCTGAATCATCTGACCTTCAGAATAGCCCTGCCAGGCTCCTCCATCTCCCATGCAGGTCCCAAGAACTTCCATGCAACAAGTATTTACTGAGCAAATAGTAGGTAGCAAGTGCTGCCATGCTGGCAATAATCAAGGCTTCTGCCTCCACAGAGGTGAGGGTTGGAAGGGGAGACAGAGAATAACAAACAGATGAATCATCAAGATAACATAAGGTAATGAGAGGAGCCATGAAGAGAACCAATCAGGGTACTGTGTTAGAGAGTGACCAAGAATGAGAAGGCTGTTCTCAGTGGTGACATTGGAGCTGAGAACCATGTGAGTAGCAAGCCACGGGGTGATCTGAGAAAAAAGACATGTATGCTCAGCAGCTTGCCATGTTCTCCAAACAGAAAGGCCAGCACTGAGCTGAGAGAGAGAATGGTAAGGGCTCCCTACTTGAGTGTGTGTGACTACACACAAAGCAAGAAAGGAGGAAATGAGGCTCATATTTGTTGAATGTTTACAATGGGCCAGGCCTTGAGCCAAGTTCACAGTCATAGGTGTCAAGGATGGGACTCAAAACAGGTTCTTTGACTCTAAATCCTTTACTTTTGGATGATGCCATACTGCCTGGCCCATGCATGCCCTGCCATCTGGAAGGCCAGCTTTGGTTCACTAGGGTAGAAACAGGGGAACTAGAAGAAATATCAATATTCTGAGTCCTACATAGGATCCCATTTACCTGCCAGCCTATCATGAGTGATTTTATATGAGGGGCATAATGTTGGCCTGATTTCTTCTCTTTCTTTGAAGGAGAGAGAAGCGGGGCGGGGCTGGCAGGGGAAGTGGGGAGGGCCCAGAGCAGTCTCCATAGTTGCACATCATTAGTTATGACATAGTTTCATTCCACACAGGTGAATGTGGGCCATGTGAGGCAGGAACCAAACCGGAGGCCTCTTGCATGGGGAGTGAGAACATTCCCTGCCCTGCCATTCCAACGGTTACCAGTTACCCTGCAGTTCAGCATATCGGGTTGCAGAAGCCAGGGACAGAAATCCAACCCCAGGCCTCATGATTGCGAGGCAAGAGCTCAACTGCTGAGCTATCCTGGCACTCCCCGGCCTGATTTTTAAAAACTGGAATTTCTCTAATGCTAAAAATATTGTTTCCACTTTTTATCCTTGGTGGACTGGAGAATCAGGTGGGGGAATCTACACTCTGGGGGTAAATTCAAGCACTGTGGATAGAATATAATCATCAGATTAACCAAAATGGTAACCAAAAAAAAAACACAAAAAACAATAAATCATATTTAATTCCTCCAGGAAATGAATCCAAATAGATCTTTTTTTCTTTTTTTTTTTTTAACATTTATTTTTATTATTTTTGACAGAGAGAGAGAGAGAGATACAGAGAGAAGGGGGAGGGCCCAGAACAGTCTCCATAGTTGCACATCATTGGTTTTTCCACATAGTTTCATTCCACAAGTGGGTGCAGGGCTGCACAGGGCAGGAACTGGGCTGGGGTCTTCACCCCGGTGAGAACCGAACTGTGGGCACTCCCCAGTTCAGCATATGGTTCCACACGGGCTGGGGCCGGGATTCGAGCCTCGGTCCTCGGGGCTGCAAAGCGAGTGCCTAACCCACTGAGCCATCCCGGCTTCCCCCCAAATAGATTTTGATCTGTGTTATTACACAAGGAGAATGAAATAAGTTTTTTCTCCCACCCTCCTTTAAACAAGTTTGAATACTTTCTCTGTTACTGCTTTTGCATGAACTCAAATTGCTTTAGAAACCTGTCACATTGAATTAGCAACAGCAGATAGTAATTCAGAGGGGGTGCCAATGTGGCACTATTGGAAATTGCTGGCTGGAAGTCTTCCTTTCAGCCTTGCTCAGGACAATAACTCACTTTCATCACCATGTGCTAGTATGAGCAAATGACGAGCTTTCTGCGGTTTTTGAATTAAACTTCCTTAAAAGCCCATTATAAAGATGAAAAGTGAACAGAGAACATCTGCGTTCATCAACAAGAGGACAGGGAACAAGAGCACACCCACGCATTGGTCCCATTCTGTAGTCATTTGGCGTAGAAAACACCAGAAACTCAGACCCTGTGGCAGCCCAGCAGAAGATAGATTTCAGAAGACCTTTGACCGCGACATCAGGGTCAAACTCAAAAGCCAAGAGAATTAGAGATAAATAGAGACATTTAAAATAAAATACTTGGGGATGCTGGGATGGCTCAGTGGGTAGAGTGCATGTTTTGTAGCCCCAGGGACTAAAAATCAAGTCCCTGCCCTGGCCCATGTGGACCCATATGCTGAAGTGGGGTGTGCCTCTAGTTTGGTTCTAATTAGAGCGAGCCTACTATGCGGGAGGCCCCTGGTTTGGCTCCCATCCTGGGGTGTGCTTCCCATGCGGGAGGCCCCAGCCGGTTCCTGCCCTGCACAGCCTCATGCCCACCCTAGAGGCCTAGTGACGTACAACTATGGAGACTGCTCCGGGCCCTCCCCTTTTCTGTGTCTCTCTCTGTCTCTCTCTGTCAAAATTCATAAAAATAAATCTTTAAAAAAATAAAGAATTCATCCTTGTGAGCTTAATGATCGATCTCCTCCTTAGAGACGCCCTCCACAACCATGCTATCTCACCCTGATCACCACTCTGCTATGCTACCCCCAATTTTTATGTCACCCAATACATCTCATAACTTGTTTGGCTACTTCCATCTCTCTCACTCCAGAATGTAATCACCATGAGAAGTAGAATCTTAACCATCTTCTCTCACACCTAAGAACAATGCCTGTACCCTGCTAGGAACTCAATAAATATTCACTGAAGAATCTTTGAATTCATAACATTCTTATTATACCAGAGTAGAGGCTATTCTGTGAGTAATGGAATTTTTTTTTTTTTAAATCAAGTGTGATGGTAAAGCTTATGAAAGCTAGAATCCAGGCAGTCATCATGAACCGTCCGTCCCCAGCTGTGCTGAGCAGAGACCAGCTTTAGGTCTAGTGGTGACTTGGTAGAGAGAATATTAGGTATAGAATCACTGTGGAGCACTGATGGGTCACTGTACCAATATAAGCATGCTCCTTAATAGGCTCAATTGAAATGCTATCCAAACTATCAACAAAACAACAAGACAACACATTGAATGGGAGAAGATATTTGCAAATGATACATCTGATAAGTGGTTAATATCCAAAATATATACAAAACTCACACAAATTACACACACACACACACAATTAAATAATGGGCAGAGGATCTGAATAAACATATCTCCAAACAGGGCATACAGATGACCAACAGACATATGAAAATATGCTCAATGTCACTAATCAGGGAAATGTGAATCAAAACCATAATGAGATATTACCTGACACCTGTCAGGATGGTATAAAAAAAACCTAATAAATAACAAGTGCTGACATGGATGTGGAGGAAAGGGAGTCCTTGTAAAATGTTGATGGGATTGTAAATCGGTGCAGCCACCATGGGAAACAGTATGGGGATTCATCAAAAAGTTAAAGACAGAGCTGTCAAATAATCCAGCAATTCTACTTCTGGATATTTATCCAAATTAAAAACAAACAAACAAACAAACACTAATTTGAAAAGATATATGCACCCCTATGTTCATTGTAGCATTACCAGTGATAGTTAAAATAAGGATGCTAGGTGTCCAACAACAGATGAATTAATAAAGAATAAAATCTTGCCATTTGCAACAACATGAATGGGCCTAGAAGAATATTATGTGAAATAAAATTAAGCCAGACAAAGACTGTATGATCTAAAAAATAAATAAATAAAATAAACAGAACAAAGCAGAAACAATCCCACAGATATGGAGAACAAGCTGATGGTCGCCAAAGGGAAGAAGGTGGGTGGATGGGTGAAATCCAAACAACAACAACAACAAAACTTTAAGATGAGTTGGGTAAGAAATAAAAAATAATAATAAAAGAAAAAGAAAACTGCTATTCAATTCCTCAATACCTGTTTCTTGATTTACATTATGAAATTCTTAAATCATCTCTGCCACCGATCTAAGAAAGTCTAATATATTCTTGTTACTTTTTATTTTGAAAAATTTGAAGTCTAAGGCTACAGAAAAGGTACAAGAATTTCACAGTAAACACTCTGGAATGAGCAACTAATAATGCCCTGTCATATTTGCCTTCTCTGTCAATGTAATATGGGCCTATGGCATGTGTTTATGTACGTAGCCATATACAGTTATGGCTACATATATGTATGTGCATATTTGTGGTATGTGTATGTATATATCTGTGTGTATATTTATATGGACATTATATGTACAGGTGCACATATGTATCTGCAAGTATATTTTGATTTTAACTATTTGAGAGTTAGTTGCAGACATTGATGTACTTCATCCCTAAATATGTCAACATGAATCTACTAAGACACAGATTTGTCATTTTTATTACACTTAAGAAATTTAAAATTCAAAGATTTATTTTTATTGTTTTTAACACACACAGAGAGAGACAGAGACAGAGAGAGACAGTGAGAATGGGGAGGGCCCAGAGCAGTCTCCATAGTTGTACATCATTCATTTTTGATATAATTTCATTCCACAGGTGGGCATGGGGCTGTGTAGGGCAGGAACTGGGCTGGGGGCCTCCCACATGGGAAGCTTGCCTTGGCAAGAACTGAACTGGGGCCACACCCCAGTTCAGTGTATGAGTTCATACAGCCCAAGGCCAGGAGATGATCCTCGGACCCCAGGGCTGCAAGAAGAGCATTCAAACCCACTGAGCCATCCAGGCATCCCCAAGAAATTTAAAATTAAAACAATACAATTTCTTAATAAGCAGTTGTTTTTCAAATTTCCTTAAGAGTACTCAAACGTCCTTTATAACTTATTTTTGATCCAGGGTACAATTGAGGAGTACATATTATGTTTAATTGTCATATCTATTTAGTCTCCTTTAACCTAGAATGGGTCCCCAATTTGTTTTTGTTTTTGTTTTTGTGTGTGTGGGTTGTGGGGCAGGTGTGTGTGTGTGTGTGTGTGTGTGTGTGTGTGTCGGGGGGGCGGGGGGTTGATTGCTTGTTTTGATCCTTTATGACATTGAGATTTTTATTGATTCTAGACCCAGCTGTTTTTTAGAATTTCCCTTAATTTAAATTCTCTGATTGTTTGCCCTAATTATATCTGGTTCATCTCTAGCATCTTAAGTAAGCCTAACACAACCAATATAAAGTAGATGTGAAATAACTCAGATATCTAAAAGGAATTTTTAGGCTGAAATGCCAAAACAATGAATAATAAAACTTTTCTGACATACGTATCAGGTATCACCTAATATGGCCTTTTCTAAATTTGCTAAAAGCCTCAGCATACAATTAAGTTAGTGCTTCCCACATATTAGTCACTCACATACTCCCTTCAAGAATTTTGCTACATGAGAGTTCTGCTCGTATTAGTATTTATACCAGTGATGTCCAAACTTTGGCTCCCCTGGGCCACACTGGAAGAATTGTCTTGGGCCACACATAACATACACTCACACTAATGACAGCCGATGAGCTAAAAAAAAAAAAAAAAAAGTTGTAAAAAATTCTCATGCTTTAAGATTTTGTATTGGGTCTCATTCAAAGCCATCCTGGGTCGCAGGCTGGACATGCCTGATTTATGAGTACGCAAACTTTTGCCTTAATTCAATTGACTTATTTAAACTATTTCTTATCCTAAGAAATAATATTGATATAAATAGTTTTGCTATGCATGCTACATTTTTCTAATACCTATCTAAGCATACATAAATATAAAAAAAAATTACACATTTTAAATTACCTCCCATACCACAGTAGAATACTTGGGGAAACACTGAGTTGTATGTGTGTGTGTGTGTATACAGAGTTGGCTCAAAAGGCCTTCTCAAGAACTAGGAAATATGAATGTGCCAAAGTTGATGGACCATGCTGGGGACAACACCCCAACAAGTGACCAGGCCTGTAACTTCTGAGAGACAGATCTATCTACAGTCCCCTGATGTCAGATTGGTTGTTTCTCTATTCATTTCTTTCCCCATCTCTCAACAGGCAAGATTGAAAATGGGGCTCAGGAAAAGGCTTCTCAGGCAAACTCTGACACAGATGAAATCACTGTGTCCTCTGGAACATCACTCTTTGTGGCCTGTAAAATATGCATGCTGGATCACAGAATGCCTGATATTTTTATCTCTACACTTGTCAGAAGGAGACAGAGGCCCAGAAACGCTTGGTGGGTTGTTCAAGTTCATACTGCCAGCTGGTAGCCAACCAGAAACTTCATTCACCACTTCAGACTCCCCGACGAGCTCATTGTACTATGCACGCTGGAGCCTAAGCCTATAGAGCTATTTATAATATAATGTAATATAATATAATATAATATAATATAATATAATATAATATATAATATAAATAATATAGAAAACTACCTATATACTGGAGGTGCAAAAAAACACATATACATTTTCAGAGATGTCATCTATGTATTACTTTTCAAAGTTGAATTGAATTCTGGTAGCAATGTATAGTATGACGTTCACTCAAAAGACGGCGTTAATCAAATGAATGCCAGTGTCACCATGTGACAAGCAGAACAGTAAAAAAAAAGACAGAAGGAGGAGTGCAAGACCGTTATAAAGTGGTATTTGAAATTCAAGAACGTGGAAGTATGACAAGGGAGTCATGAGTATGCAACAGAAATTCCGACAAGCATAATAATTGCACACGTTCATGATAAATTTGAGACTCGTGATAAATTGAAATGGCATGCACAGTGACACAAGTGGACACTTTGGTCAGCATTGATCAAGCAGTAGTTCACCGTAATCAGTAGTATCTGGACACCGATGGTAACCACTTTGAGCACCTCTTGTAATTGCAGAAGTCAAACGTGACTTATATTCATCTTTTGTTATCAGTATGTATAGAGTATTACAATTTCAATACAGTTATTTCCCTTCTTAAAGTGTGTATACATTTTTGGCACCCTCTGTATATACACCATATACATATATGAACTCATATTTATACACACAACCACATACATATACATAGACACATGTATATATGCAAAAGCACATTCTGGCTTCCTGAGTCCCTCCTAAAATCTTTTTAAGCACAAAAGTGTCCAGCCTCAAAGAGAAGGGCATTCTCCACAGCTCACCTGTCATCGTTTCTATTTGTCAAACAGCCATCTTTCCCAGTGTCCCTGCATATGTGAACCACACAGCCTGGGAGAGCCCACACTCGAATGTTCCTAGTGATTCTGCCCATCCTAAATCCAATGTGCAATCATACCATAAATAGCTTTAGACCTCCAGATAATTGTCCCAAGGCTGTACCTTCCCCACCTTTCCACCTCAGAGCAAACGTTTGTGAAGCATGTTTGTGGAACGTGGGTTAAGAAGCTATTCAGCTAACCATAGGCCCAGGAGGTCCTGCCTCTTATCCCCACATCTAACGGGTTACTAAGTTCTGTGGCGTCTGTCTTCTGAGCATCTTCTCCTCCATCCTTGCTTCTCCCTCCCTGCTGATACGTCTTGGTGGGGGCCCTCATTATCCTCCCTAACACTGTTACAAAGTCTCCTTCGTGTATTCCTGCGTGCTGCCTGTCCACCACACCACCCTCCACACCAGTGGCTCGTAAGGGGTGGTCCAGGGACTCCTGGAGGTCCTTGAGACCCTTATAGGGGATCCGTGCATACAAGACAATTTCTATCCTGCTGTAGATATGACTTGACTACACACGTGATGTAGACTATTTGCATAATACTGTAACATGATACTAGAGACATAATTTGAGCTTTTTACCCTCATTCTGTCACAAGGGTACAGCAGAGTTTTTCAAAGGATTTCTGATGTGGGATATCACAACAGTGTGAATACAGAAGTGGATTTGAGAATCAGACAATCTTCTATTAAGCCAGACATTAAAGAGATGTACAGAAATCTAAAACTCTTCTCACTAAATTTTTGTTTTGGAAAACAAATTATTGTTTATAAAAATGTGTTCTTGTGTTAACATGTAATCGGTTTATAATTGTTTTTATTGAGTTAGTAAACATGTTTTAACATTTTTCAATTTTAAACTCTTACACTGCAAATATGGGTAATATAACCTAGGCCAACAAAAACTCTTTGGAATCTTCAATAATTGTTGTGCATCAAAAAGTTTTTGACATCAGAAAGTTTGAGAGCCGTTGTTTGAGTTATTTTCTTAAAGAAAATTCATTTTACCATATTACTTCTCCATTTATAATCCATTGCTCTCCAGAGGATAAAGTCCCTAACATTTAGCAGGGACCTAAAGGCCCTCTGCTGCAGCTTTATCTCTTCACAAGGGTTGACATCCCACCTCACTACCTCACTGCTTCACCCCAACACTCTCCGTGCCCATCCAGCCATACTCAGCACAGGTTTCCCAAGCCAACGGCAGTGGTTCATGTTGTGTAGACTAAGCTGCCTCTGAGCATGTGTCCCAGAATTCCTGTCCTTGTGGGGTTCGAGTTAAGGTTGTTCATAACAGACATGTGTGTGAATTTTGGAGGCAGAAGTGAAACCTCAACAATGCCGTGGATAGCACTGAGGAAGGTCTCACACATTATCACAGGTCATCTGACTTAGCTCATTGGGGAGGGGGAGGTGTGCCCACAGCTCCCCCAGCTCCCACCGGGCTTCCAGTCTGTTTCTGAGTCTGTGTGTGTTCAGCTCCTGGGCAAAGGGCACCAGTTCATTCAGGCACAGGTTCCATGTCATCCTCCCACATTCCAGGTTATCTTGCTCCCCACACTTCAGTCCTGATGTTTCCTCTCTGAGCCCTGCTGACCTAGAGCAAGGTCAGACCCACCCCTAGTGGCAGAGGTGACGCCTTCTGTAAACTCCCCCCCACCACCCCCAGTTCCCTTCATGGTCCGTGCTCAATGATTTTTTCTCTGCTCCTCTCCGTTCCCTGCTAGACCTCTGCATCCTCAGCAGCCCCCACACTCTGTGAGGTCTGATCTCTACAGTAAATCCATTATTCCACGTCCTTCAGAATGGCTTGGCTTTGCTGTTCACACCCTAATTCTTATGACATCTCCAGGTGTCCTGCCCCTCCTGTCTAATGGAATATCAATGTTATTTTTCCACAATCAGCCCAGCGTCTCTCTCTGAAGCTCTTTCTAAGCTCGCCTCACCAACTCACGACCCAGGTGGATACGACGCTGTCTTTAGGACCTCACTGCGCCCGGCACATATGTGCAGCCTGCCACTGTAGTGCCTTATCTTCTCAGTTTTCCACAAGTCTGTCTCTCCCTCCTGTGTCTGCTAGCTCTCTGAGGGTAGAGACAGTATCTCATGATCTATAACTCTGTATCCCCAGTCTCTGGAGCAAATGCATGTTTGCTAAATGACCTGACCAAAGTGAAGGCAGAATAAATATCGCATTGTGAATTTATAAATGTCAGACATGGGCGGAAATGATGAACGAGAAAGAATGAAATTGAAAAAAAATCCATTTTTTTTCTAAGATGGAGCATCTGCATAAAGTCTAAAGCTTTCAAAATCTACTAGGCATGAGTTACTAGGAAACTTGTTAAAAATGCAGATTCCTAGTGTCACAGATATTCTGTGACTATGTGGATATTTCAGATACTTTAATTTAGCTGGTTAGGAGCAGGGCTTAGAACCCTGATAAAGGGTCCTGGGAACCATACACCTTATGAACCACTAGCAAAAACATTATAGTGGGAGGAGGGTTGCTTAAGGCAGCACTTCTTAAATTAGGTTGCTTTGGATCACTTGGTGGGAAAGCAAAAAAGACTTGATAAAAACGCAGTTTCTTAGGCCCCTCCCCAAGGCTTCTGAATTAGCCGCAGAGGTGCTTTGAGTGTGCTGGGCATCCAGTGAAACTTAAGTCAAGAACTTGATGCCTCTGGTTCCCCTACTTAGTCATAGGAACCTGGGGCAGGAGCATAAACCTCCTGTCTTCATCTCATCATCTAAACTCATCCTTGAACCTTCCACCTACGATGCAGAGACCACAGGGTGATCCTGATGTACATGATGGAATATGCATAAGGAAAGGCCTTCGGGGTGGGGGTCATAGAGCAGAATCCTAAGGAGAACACAAGGAATGTGTGGGGAAAATACTGGATAAACAGACTGGAAGAATTGGTCCATAGAAAGAACAGCACAACTGCAAGGACAAGCATCTCCCCTTAATTTTTCCAGAGAGTTTAACTGTCTACACTGTGCCTATAAACCCTTTTCCAGTTGTTTCCCCATAGAACCTAGACCTGAATTTACTCTAAACACTGCACATGTGGCTACGAATAAGATACACATTGGAATTCAAAGACTCAGCATGAGAAAAAATTCAATACATTTTAATTTGAGTATGAGAATTTGAGGTATATTGGGTTAAATAAAATATATTAAAATTAAATTTTCCTTTTCCTTTTTACATGTTTAATGTAAAAAGGAAATTTTTTAAATGACATAAGTAACTAGACTATTTCTATGGGAACGTTCTATTTAAGAATGTCTAGAATGCGACTACTGAATGTTATCACTAGGTATTTGAAACCATCTTGGACTGTTACTGTATAGAGAGTAACGAGAGCCCTTCTACAGTCACCCCAGAGCACTGAAGGTTGAGTTCGAGGGTGCGCTCATTTTGGAAAGGCAATCTTTTCAGGGTCTCATCCCTTCCCTCCTCCACCCATTATGGAGCAGCCATCATGGTAGCTGATGATTTCCTTAGAAAAAGCAGCTGTGGAATTGTCAAGTCCCCATCTGGTATTTACACACCTTGACCACCCTCTATGTCTGAAGCCTTAGTTCAAATGACTTTTTCTTATTTCAAAACACCAGACCCACTCTAAAACAATCTGGGAATTAACATTAATGAGACTATTCAAACAATTGTACCACTGTCTCTCAAAAAAGACCAAACACTATTCTGAATAAAGGCAACAGCATCTCTCTTCAAAGGGGCCAGTTTTGAAGCCAACCACACCCTTTAGGTTGAATTCTGGAATGTCTGGCATATCAAACAAAAAATGGCATTCTTTTGTAATTCCTTCAATGGGACTCATCTGTCTGAACACTTCTTTAGTTATAATTTTCCATGTTATCAGGTGTTGACTTGCACCTTGTGGCAAAGGTTTTTAACTCGGCGTCCATGGTCCCTCAGTGTGGCCATGCCTGTATTGCAGGGGATCCACAACTACGGAAGGTCTAGTTTAATTTTTTCCTACTGATCTCCAATAGGAATTTGGTATTTCCTTTCATTTGAAATGCAAGGAATAAACTACACTACTATTATTATCTCACCAATAAAAAATCACATTTTTCTTCTACGTGACAACACAGTTGTTCCAGAAATCCTGAAATATTATTTACGCACATCATGATTTAAAATCACGATAATTCATTCTTCTGACTGTAGCCCCTCATAATCCATAGGGGCAATAGTGTTCAACTCCTCATCTGGTAGTCATTCAGCCACACGAGAGGCAATAATGTCTTTTCAGCTAGTGATCCAGAATTCTAGGATGCATTACAGTCTTCCCCATCTCCACTTGTTTGTTCTTAATGGATATATGGGAAGAAGTCAACCTCTTACATTATTTGTCACAGTGTTGCAAAACTGGATAGTTCAAATGAGAAGTTTTTTATTCTCATAAGTTAGCACTGTGTTTTGAAATATGATAAATAAACATGTATGATAAATTAAAAAGTTTAGACCAGGCAAATTCAAACACAACTGATAGATAAGCTAATTATTAAAGTGTAGTATTTAAAGTAATTAAAAGTATTATTTTATTATTTTGAGAGAGAGACAGAGACAAAGAGATAGAGAGAAGGAGGAGGGCCCAGAGCAGTCTCCATAGTTGTATGTCATCAGTTTTTGACATGGTTTCATTCCACACAGGAGGGCAAGGGCAGCACAGGGCTGCAACCAGGCCAGGGGCCTCCCACATAGAAGGCACACCCCTGCAAGCTGAGGGCCTATGCAGGGGCCTCCCACATGGGAAGTTCATCCCAGTGTGAACAGAACTGGGAGCACACCCCAGTTCAACATATGAGCCCACACCAGTCATGGCCAGAATTCTATCCTTGGACCCTGGGGCTGCAAAGTGAGTGTTTAACCAGCTGAGCCATCCCGGCTTCCCTTATTTAAAGTAATTAAAAAAAAATGTTTTTGGCAGTGATATAGGTCATGCAAAATGTTCTAAGTTCTGTGAGAGTCCGTGTTTTGTGTATTTTTTTTGTGCCTTGTAATCTTATATACTTTAATTCTTACATTTAACTTAAAATATATTCATTTCACATTAAAAAAATAAGAAAGGTTACGTAAGTTTTCCTAGACTCCCAAACGGCAAAAATGATTAAAACTCCCTGACCTAGGAATTATATTACTAATCTAGGAACCAGACTATCCATGTGTTCTTAACTAGAGACACCTACTACATGCAGAATCTACAAATGTTACTTTGCACTGGTCACAGTCATGCTCACACTTCCCACTCCACCCACAACTGAATAGAAAGAAGGTTTCTCTGTATTCCTTCTCTATTGTTGTTAGCATAAAGAAATGGTAGAGAAAGGAACAGGGCTTTTTTAAAGAAGTCATCATGGTGCACAATTTCACATCCGAAAGCCCAAGCAGTTGATGATGACTTAGAGGTTTTGGAGCTTGGGAAGCAAACATTAACTTCCTAGTAACTACTAAATTACCATTATTTTTTCTAGAAAACAGTTGATTCTTCCACCTTCAGTATGAAAAGTGAATTAGAATCTTGCCTGTTATTACTGAAGCTATTTCCCTTTGTCAGTTGAGTACAATATGCAGTATATTTAGAAACACTACAGCACCTTCCATTTAGAAAGAAAGCTATGTGCGGCTTACACCATAAAATGAGACTAGGCAGAAGGAAGAGACGCATATTGGAGGCTCATAGTTCTCAGCACCGTTGTCCCAACATTTAGAAACACCCCAGCATGAAACAATGCTGTCACTTTTAGAAAAAAAAAAAATGTCTTTTTAAACACCCAAAACAAGATTCAGCCCACAATTTAATATTGTCAATACATATTCTTCATTACACAACTGGCACACCGACTGTTTCCTAAGCACTTCAGACTTCAAATCCCACATGCACACGTTCTGAACTCATCTGCACCCAGATATGAATAAAGATGAATAGCATCTTGAGGAAATAGCTTCCCCATTCTCAAATGGCTAAAGCCTTGGAGCAAATTCCCTCACAATGTCTGAGGGATTCCTCAGAGGGACAAGAAAAAACCTTACAACCACCATTTTCTTTCTTTCTTTTTTTTCAGAAAAATTACATCCTTTTATGGCAACCTACCCATTGAGAAGTTAAAATGAAAAGGGACCTCAGAAGTCCTTTACAATATTGAGGTGCTATGATTCTCTTATAAATAAGTGACTTTGTTACTTTGCTAATCTGAAGCTAATTGGGTTGGGGTAGGTCAGCAGCCCAGCTCAGCATCGCTTTATGGAGGGTGGTTCTAGGAAAGCGTGATGAAACTGCAAACTCTTAGAAACAGTCATTGGCTTTCATGCTGGGCAAATAGGAAACCACGCTGACTGTATTTATTTTACTATCATTATGTCTCCATGGGGTGAACTAGTAAAGAAAGTGCAGGCTGTTGACAGCTTGGTGATAAACGCAGACATACTTCTATACTTGTATATATACAGGGTCCAGGAGAAGTAACACCCCTTTTTCATGAGCTGGTAATCTATAACAAATCTTTTATTTGGCTAACAAGGTTACTAAGACAACACGTTTATTTATGCTATACTACTTAAAAAGGGATGTTACTTCTGCGGGACCCTGTATATACATATGCATACAATGGCTGTCCAGAAAATATCCAGTTACAAATCCACTTATAAATGCCTCTATTTTTTATATTACATGACTGGATACTTTCCAGACAGCCTTTGTATGTATATAATATATAATATGTGTGTATATGTATGTATATATCATATATATAGGATATACATGCAATATACTCTAAAAACCTTTATTTTTCCTTTATCTCAAAGCATGATTATAGGAAATATCCAACACTAGAAGAAATTGTTTTCAAAATGTTTGTTTATAAATGGAATGTTTTTCACTTCATTCATTAATGTTCATTCATTCGTTCAACACGTAGTGATTGAGTGCCTACTATGTGCCAGCCTGGCGGTGAACAACAGATAGAATAGTACAAAAACAACAACATCTTTGCTCAAAGAGATGTTCTATAATGTGACTAGGTGCCCAGGTTAACCTGTAATAACCTGCTATGTCACTCAGCTTGGGCTGCTATAACAAAATACTAGGGGAAGCCAGGATGGCTCAGTGGGTTAAGCGCTCGCTTTGCAGCCCCAGGGACCAGGGATCAAATCCCAGCCCTGGCCCATGTGGACCCATATGCTGAACTGGGGAGTGCCCCCAGTTTGGTTCTCACTGGGGTCTGACCCTGGCCCAGTTCCTGCCCTGTGCAGCCCCGCGCCCACCTGTGGAATGAAACTATGTGGAAAAACCAATTATGTGCAACTATGGAGACTGATCTGGCCCTTCCCCTTCTCTCTGTATCCCCCCCCCATCAAAAGTAATTTTAAAAAATACTATAGATTGGGTGGAACAAGACTTTATTTCTCAGTTCTAGAAACTGAAAGCCCGAGATCGAGGTGGCAGCCGGTCAATGTCTGACGTAGGCACTGCGCTTGCTTTGTCCTCACAGGGCCTTTCCGTTGTGTGTGGTGGGGCGGGAAGAGAAGAAGCAAGCTCTCTGGTGTTTCTTGTCAGGGCACTAATTCCATCATGAGGGTCCCTCCATCATGAGGGTCCCACCCTCATGACCTCATCTAACCCTAATTACCTCCCAAAGGCTCCTCCTCCAAATACCATCATCTTAACAGAGTTTAACGTGTACTTAACCTCAAAAGTGCTATTTCACCTATAATGTTAATTCAATAGATGTGCTTTCAATCCATCTCAGAGGAGTAGGACCTTGGTCCCTTTGGGTTTTGGTTCCTGCAGTGGAAGGGGGGGGGGAGCGGGCAGGAGTCCAGATACAGACAGGGGATCAGAGCTACAGTAGTGTCAAATACCTCAGGCTTAAGAGCTTGGGTGGCTTGGGGCTTGGAGGAATGAACTAGACGTTTGAGGCTCAGATCAGCTCTGGAAGCAGACAGAGGTGGTAAGATCAATGCAGTGGGGCCAAAATCCATAACTGACATGCTTTGGAAGGTCAAGTATCTTTACTTCAAGGCCTGCTTGCACCTGTGAAGCTTCTCATGATCAAGTTCAATCAGGCAATATAACAAAACACATAGAGACAACACAAAATCAGAATAACACCAAGATTCAGTGTATTATAATAAGCCTGAGGTTTCTGCAAAGCTGCAATTACAGAGTGCTTTTAAGCATGCCTGATGGTGTAGGCTGGGTACATATCCACCTCTCTGCTGTGTGAAAGCCAACATCCACCAAGCTCAGCCCCTCCGCTAGAAATAATTCAAGTCTTCTAAGTTTTGATCATTTCCTTAAAAGCCTGCATGATCAAAGCCAGCCTGGGATGGAAAGGGATCAAAAGAGGGGAAATCACTAATATGTAGGTACAGATTTTGAAATGACCTGAACTAATACCTAGTGGGGCTGACTTCATCTCAGAAAACCCACCCACACCCCAAAGCAGCAATCAACACACACTGGGTATAGGCTGAGCACCCCTTTTCCTGTGATCCTGGGGCCATGCAGGAGCAATCATAACTCTTAGCTGGATCTCTGTTCCACAGACTTCCAAAACGAGATGCCCAGCTCCTTGTGATATTTTTAACAGAAAGAATGGGGGCTGGGGGTGGGGAATGCTCTCCCATTTCTCTTCCCCCATCAATTGTTAAAATTAAAAAGGTGGGTGAGGACTCTCGGGTATCTTGGGGTGACTCAAATCAGGCTTGGGGCTGTGCTGAGCATATGGCTATGCCACAGCACACAGGTCCTACAAATAATTCCAATGCATGTCTGATCTTTTGCAAGGGCTTTTATTTTCAAAGTCCAAGAGGCTCCTCCCAGCAAGGTATATAGAACAAGAACTATGGTAGCCATTTGGCAGAAAACCAGCGCTCAGAGAGCTTAAGGACGCTCACCTGTGCTAATGCAGCTAATAGCAGGATCACATTCAAAATCAGGAATTCCAGTTGCAGACTGTATCTTTACACACGCTTGGGAACCTAGAGCTCCACTCTCTGCGTGAGGCTGCATATAGCCTGTGGATGTGTTTTGTTTTTAATTGAATTAATTTTATCATTAAACATGAGGAGCTTTCACATCAAAAAAAAAAAATCTGGATTTCTGACTGTTTTGAAAAATCCAAAAGTCTGACTCGTACTGCTACGGGCAACAGAAAGACAGAGCTAAGAGGACACTGTAGCTCACTTCCCTGTGGATCTTGGCATAACCCAAATATGATCAAGGACCCCCTCCCTGTGCCTGCATGGCCTCATGCTCAGCTACCCAGCACATTACGTGCTATGCTGTTCCCACTGTCAGACGCGTGCTCACGTGACTTCCCTCCTCTCAGAACACCTATCTGTTGTGCCCATTTGATGGGTATATGTGAGCCGTCTTTTCAGGAGTCAGTTGAAATGCCCCTGGCTCCATGAAGTCAATTCTGATATCTCTGAAAAAATTAACCAGGCTTTGTTCTAGTCTCCTGAACATTTTATGTGTTTATTTTATAAAACCTCTTTTCACCTGCACATTCAGTTCTGAGCAAGTAGTGAGCAATTTGTAATGTGATCACTCCTAAAAACAAAGACTTAAATAATACTTTACATGTGTCAGACACTGCTCAAAGCACCATAGACATATTAATTCATTTAAGTCTCGCAGCTACCTATTGTTATACCCACTGTATACAAAGAAAACTGAGGTGTAGTAATAAAGGTCAGGAGGCTTTTCCAAGTCACTCACTCAGCTCGTAAGTGGCAGAAAGGAAATTAGAACCAAGTCTGGCTACCTCTGGATAGATGGGTGGGTGGTAGGTAGATGGACAATTAGATGGAAGGGAGAGACAGAAGAAGAGAAAGAGAGAGAATGAGAGAGAAGAGAGGGCCAGATTAACTCTCAGAAATAGAGAATTGCAAGCCAAATAGAGAGATGTGAAGCGGAGCTTTCTGTTGTAGGAACTGCAAGTCTTTTGGTGAGGTGGAGGCAGTGTGTGTGTTGGTCAATTTTAACAACAGACTCTGGGGGAAAAAAGGACTGTTTTGTAGAGTCTGTCAGTTTCTGTGGCAGCTGATTTGCAGCTACCAAGATGATACCACTGGATGCAAGCTGGAGAGAAGAAATGTGAACGTTGTCAATGCTAACCAGTACTTACACACCGGGGCATAGGATATGCCAAGGAAAATGACAGATGAAAAGACAGGTAGGACTGGGTGAAAAAGGATCTATTAAAATGTATTAAGAATGTAATACTCTATGTAATCAAGAGTAATTTCAAAGTTGTTAGTAGGGAGTGACATGATTTATAGTTATGAAGAGATGGGTACAAGATGGACACACAGTTAACATTCTAGAAACCTCCGTTTATTGTTCCTACATCTTTCCTGAGTGACAGTTATTGCTTTAGGAAAGTTATCAATTGCTTCACTCCTTTCCTACTCTATCTCTTAATCTTTCAACTCTTTTTTCCTCCACTTCCTCACTCCCATCCCCTTATTTTAGGCTTGCAGAAGTCTTCCAGGTGTCGTAGACCTTCAGGATTGTAGTGTCCATCTATCATGGTTGGATCTGTGGCAGGTAAGGGCTGGAAGTCATAAGCAAAGCAGTGGGCCTGAACCAGCTTGAATAGAGAAGACATCGTAGAGTATAAATAAAAAAATGCCAGACACATCTTCGATGTTACAGACCATAGAGTTGGAAGGGGCTTTAGAAGCCTTTTAGCTTCCAATCCTTCTCTTACGAAGGAAGAGGCATGATGAAGGGTGGTCAGCTTAACCAGCCCAAAGCCAGAGCTGGTCAGGGCCAAAGCTATAACTAGAACCAGGTTGCCTGGCTCTCAGCCAAATAATCTACATGCACATAAAGGTTGTGTTTTCTGAGAGGTTGCCTTTCCCTGCGAAGTCAAAGGCTTTGTTCAAAGAGCCCTTTCTTCCACTAAGCAGGTTCCACTTCGTCAATTAGAACAGACAGAAACATGGTGATATCTGGGAGCAGGGACATCCTGTCATCCTCCCCCCTACAAGGACAATATGAGCCATCTGTTTAGGAAACACTCCATGACCACAGTCCCTTCTCAAGGCCTTGCTCAAGGCCTTATTACCCAGCTTAAGAATTCTCTAGATCCCAGCCTTTCCCCCTGGGTCTCTTGTCTACCTGCCTGCACGGAGGCTGTTTCCTGATAACGAGGACATGGGCAGGGAAAGGAAATAAACCTTAAAAAGCCACTGTGGCAGCTCTGCTTTGAAAAAACAAACAAACAAAAAAAACCCAAACTTTTTTCTTTTCTTTTTTTTTGAGGGGAAGTGAAAACTTTTGGCTGAAAGGCAATGTAGTCGTAATTCAACGGCACTTCCAGTGAAATTAGCCAAGGCCGTAGGGCACCTGGTCAAGGTGGTCACTGGAAACTGAACTGCAGGTCCATGTTCACCAGCCAGGAGCCAGAGGCTGATCTGCTCTGATGAAGCACATTGTCTAGTTCTTATAAAGGCATCCCATAACCAATCCATGACCTTGACAGGTGACCTTCTTTCAGCTAAAACTACTCACCATTTCCAATGCCCTTTAGTATCCACCACCATCATTCCTAGGAATAAGGCAGAGAAAGCCAATTTCTTGGGCCAAAGAAGTGAAAACTGGTTGGGGGAGAAAGATCTCAGAGAGAGAAATGCTGATAACAGAAGATACGTAACATGTGCCCAGGCTTATCCCAATTCACACCTATTATCTTAGGGTAACCATTAGTCCTTTCATCCTCAAAAGTATTCTCATTGCAGATAAATTACATGGTCACCCTTGTCTGGGTTGTCATAGACCTTCAAGGTGTCTATCAGTAGAATTTATGGGATCCATGAACTTGAGTGGAAAAAAGGTTACAAATTTGTTGGCTAACATTGAGAGATAATTTATTATAGCATTTTGTTTTATTATAATTGCAGGTCACTAACTCCAAATGCAGTAGTCGTACCTACAATTTCGTCAATAATATAAATCAGATATTTTTACATCATACAGTTGCTACTATGATTTCACAGCAGCATTTATGCTCATCTCCACTTCAAAATAATGGAAGCCATTAGTCCTACTATTAAATCTTGTTATAAAGACATGGGTAGGCCACATAGTTTTACATATTATATATAATTATCCCCATAAAATATGTGTTATAATCTATGTACTCACTTATGCATTTAAACACATCGTTTTGAGGTCCCTAAACTTGTCATACCTCTAAAGGCCCCATGGCATAAGTAAGATTGAGTCCTTGGTCTGGGAGAAAGGATCTTTAATAAGTAACATGGACAAGAGACCAGATATTGTGAGAAAGAGGCCACGCCTTCTGGCCGAGACGCTTGTCTGACTTTGAGTTATCTAGACAGTGAGGAATTATTTAAGCACATTATCTTTCCTTGTATACCTTCTTTTCTTTATCACTCCCATTCACTTTCTTTATCTTCTTATGCCTTTCTTATTCTTCAGTTTCAGCTTACTATCAAATATCTCTCAATCTTCCTGTGCTAATTGCTGGATTCTCTTCCTGTGAGTGGTTTCTTTTCCCTAATGGTCTGCCTCTTTGACCCCATTCACCTTTTTCTTTTATCCCAGCCCTCTATTGCTCTCTGTTGCCTCTCTTTTGGCCCTTTTGACCTGGCTGGATATACACCACCCTCCTTCATGGGTTTTGTAACAGAGGCCTCAGGCACCAAGAGTCTATATCATGCCTTCCATCCCGGAAGTGTCTTAATTTTTGTTTCTAGAAAGTGTTTTTGAGAAGCAACAATAACAACAAATAACAGACTGACCACCCAGATAAACGACTATGAAACACTTCACAGAAGGTGGCTACATAACTTTGCAACTCTAAGCTTGAATATAATGTGTAGAAAGGATGGAAAATGTTCCTGCTTGATAATCCCAAAAGACCAGATGTCTAGGGAAGGTCAGCACCTGGGCCAGGCTTCTTCTCAGTGCATAAATTCCCAGTCCAGCAAAAGGAAAAGTGTCCTGTTTAGTCACTGTGAGGGGGGTGAACCCTCTGTAAGCAGGCCTATACCAGTAACCCTGTTCTGCATCAGAACTGAAGTTACGAGACTGAAGGAAAAGCCAGCATGAATCCGTGACCTTTGTGTTTTAGCTTTAGACAAACCCACAAGGGGAAAGATTTGTCCTGAAACAGCCATCTCTCCCAGCAAAGTACTAAATACCTACATGCAGGTTGAAAATTCTATCAATGACCTAAAAACCAACAAACAAAAAAAGAGGGCGGGGGGGGGGGGGGGGAGAAAGAAGAAACAAAGAAACACAAAAAGGAAAGCAATGTGCACTTCAAAACATACTTAGTTTAGTGAAGTATTACTCCATGTTTGAGAATGACAATACTTTATTCTTCTACAGTTGTTTTCATTTTAGTACTAATAAAAGGCACAAATTCTTGTTCAAAAACCATCTGAAAGCATAGTGATACTTGCCCTGTACAAGTGTCAACATAAAAATAGCTCAGCAAGTTTAAGATAAAATGCAACTGTGAATTTTATGAACTTTCCCGATCTGTTCATTTATCCTCATAACAAAAAAACAAAAAAACAAACAAACAAAAAAAGTTTTTATAGTGATATCTTTTAAATTTTACTCATCTACCAGTATTTATTTTAAATAAATTAAATGGCTCTTATTTTTAACTTATTCCCCTTGGGAATATAGTATATTTCAAGCCTATAAGTGCTTGAAAAGATTGCAGACTTCCTTCTCAAAAACAAAAACAAACAAACAAACAAAAAACAAATAAACCGCCATTTCATGTCGAGATGTATTAATTCCTAAGTTTTTATAAAGCAGACATAACTATAACTAGCATGGGAGACGCAGGGGCTTCATCCTGGTTCCCAACCACTTGTGGATGAAAGCTCATCAAAGTCACAGTCTGCCCATAAAATGCATACTTTGTTAAACTTACGGATTATTCAAATCTAAATATAAATTAAGATATTATGTATTTATTTAAAGTACAATGCATGAGACTAAAACGTCTTAGGTTCTACTTGTTTATCTCCCCCCAGCCCCCACATCTTTTGCCAACATGTCCTTCAAACTCTACAGAACCGTATTATTTGTCTTCTCTTGTTATTAAAAATAGTTCAAGTTCAGATTCTCTGGTTCTGGATTATTTTTTTAAATACCTAGCTGAGAAGTTGAATTCACACTTTGTATTGCATAGACATATTTACTTATTGTTTTCTGAATAGTTTTTCTTTTTTCCCCCAGAGCATGTTGCTTCATAGTAATTGTCGTTCTATCAGCAAACTCATATTTTCACTATTTAAGGTAAACACACCCAAAGAATTGCCCCATCCGAAGTGCTATATGAACCCTTTCACACTATAGCACACGGAGTAAACCAACTAGGGGGGATGTGGATCGAGTAACTACAATGAGGATACAGCTACCTCTCCTATGACCCCTGAAAAAGCTAGGAATTGGGAACCAGGTATATGCCCTGGTGTACAAAGTTTCTTTTGTTGAGGTTCCTAAAAGAAAGACCATTTCTTTCAGATTTCCTCATGCCTGCTTTCAGTGCTACATCTTTGCTTCTCTGATACTGCTATCACCCAGCTAAACCAGCACCCCCACATTCAGAAGGCTGCCCTTTTGGGATGATCCGTTTTTGAGTGGTTCTCCCGGAAGAGTGGGGCATCTGGGTGTATTTTCCCCTTCTTACATAAAAACAATGGCATTTCTAATAAATTTTCTAGAAAACCAATGCATTCCTTGAGATAATCGAGGACTCTGGCATTCAGATCAGCCAACTGCGCACAGATGGCCGATTGAGGTGGAGGGTTGGAGGGGAGGGGAGAAGGGTCTCTCGGAGTAGTTTTTCCAGTGCCATTTCTGCCACACCAAAGCCCTTCAACAGCCAAGCCTCATCTCCCGGACCCCACGCCTCCTTGATAGCACTATTCTCTCTTCCCTCACCTCTTCCTTCTCCACCCCTAGTTACTGCTGGGGGCCTCTGCCCTGGCCTGTCACTGCATCAGGGACAAAAATCCTGTTCCAGGTGGTGTAAATGCATCAAGCTTTCACCACCTGCCTGTAACTCACACTCCCCTGATGTGATTCTGAGAAACAGGCTTTCCCCAACCCCCCTCCCCAATTACTCCAGCTCACTTTGTGTTAGTTCATCTCCAAGGGGAGGAGGACATCTTGGAAATGTAGCTGCAGAGAAAAGACATGGGGATGCGCTTAGAACAGAACTCTCTCCTTCAAGAATACCTAGGCTTGTATGGACCCCCGAAGTTTATGGAGAAACATCCTTTGTTAAAGGGGCTCAGTGGGTAAAAAAGAGGCAAAGAACTATTCTTTGTTCTGAGCCCCAAGTATATTCACTAGAAAGGTAACATTTTGCCTCAGATTTACATCGGTGTAACACTTAATCCAAGGGTCAGAAATCCAGAAGAAATAATACCAAATCATCTCTGGATTCAAAAGGATTTTTTCCCTCTGGTGGACTACATTTTCTCTTATTTTCACAAATACCTGGGAATGGGGCAAGACAGCTACACAACTTGACAGAACTTCACTGAAATGATTGAAAATCAAGGTAATTTTTATTTAGACTCTTCTAAAAGGTTGCATGGCTAGTTGATTTTTGTTGATTTCAGGGCTTATAAATATTCTACTGCAATTCGCAAAGAGGCACATTTGTAGTGGTTTATCCATGATATGATAGTGACTTTTTCTGATTATGCTGATTGAGGCCTTTATGAAAAATCAGCAAAATGGTCTATTTTTTCACAAACAAGTTTTTCCCTAATGGATTTTCCCTAATTAATTTTAAGGTGCCGAGAAGCAGCAGCAGTGAACACACTGCACTCATGCCCAGTTTATTTGACCAAGAGTCGCAAGGCGGGTGGTTCCAGTACTCGGAACACACCGAGTGGCCTCCCTGCCCCTGGATTAGAAGGACTGACACATGAAATCCCTTAGCTCCTCTATTTTGTGATTCAATCACCAGAAAGGGATGCATTCGCAGAATACAGTCTCTGCAGTTTGTGGTCACAGAGCAAATCTCTACTCACAGTTAGATTCTCTTTCCATTTCCCCTCACAGTAAAAAGGGAATGCCTACCAAAAGGTTCAGAAAAGAAGTCCAAGGCCAGCAGCCAGTTCCGTAAAACTCCTCCAGTACCAGGATCCCATCTTACCAAGGTGCTCCACAACATGCAGTGGAGGGACGTACCATCAGTCTCCCCGGTGCCACAGCCACAGGGGTTCACGGGCCAGGGCTGGCACTCACACCCTTGGGATTTGGAGGGAAGGGCTGGAGGCCTCACCCACACCTCCTTGTGGACAAAAAGACTTTAATGTCAAATAGGGCTGGGACCAGAGGAACCAGCTCCACTTACTGGCTGGAAGACTCTGAACAAATAATTACTTCATGGTTTAGTTTCCTCACCTATAGAATGGGGAAAACAATCTTAACTATTTTCCAGGGTGGTTGTGAGGATTGAAACCAAAACAGTGAATACATGCTACAATATACAGAAGATTGCTTGGCACAGCGAAGGGGCTCAACAAATGCTAGCGCGGATTATTATTACTACTACCTGTCTCCCCCAAATAGCTCAATAACCTGGAAAACAAAACAAACAAACAAAACACCTTGGTGTGGATCTGAAGTCTTCCATCTTCCTTCGAGAGTCCCCAAACTACACGCGCCACCCTGTGTCTAGGCGAAGGGAAGTGACCAGAGCACACAGCCCGGTGATAAGCTTCCAGACAGAACCGGGCTCTGGGGCGTCGGAAGCTGAATCTTGCCTTAAGTGAGGGACGTAATGCTGGGGTCCTACCTCAGGTATGCAGGTAATTCGGAAGCAGCCAGCGCTCTATCCCCCCGACGCTGGCAAGGGAGGGTGTGGCCCCGGTGCTCCGCGCTGCACCCCAGCCGGCGCGGAGGGAATCCCGGTCCCCGTGCCGCGGGGTGACAGGGAACGCGCGGTCTAGGGGTGCCCGGGACGGGAGGACCGACCTCGGGATTCCTCCTCGGAGCCCTGGTGTGTCGACGTCTCTTCCGGAAGCGTCTGGCCAAGGCGTGCCCCCTCCCCCCCCCCCAAAGGGGACTCTGATTTCTCCCAGCTGGACAGAGAGAGCAGGAGCCGTCTACAGGGCCACCTCAGAGACGGTGAGGTCCCCGAAAGCCTGCACGTGGGAGGTTTGAACAGGGAGGACCGGAGGGTTTTCCACGGTTCCAGGTCCACGCAAGCTTCCAAATTCTTTTTTTATAGCACAGTAGGAATGGAGAACCGGACTCTCGGCCAGAGGTGCCGCTGGAGAGGGGCGTGCACCAACTCCACGAGGGAAGGGTTAAAAGGGGTGCAATCAGGCCTTTGGCAGCCCAGGGTGTTCCCACCCGGATAAGTGGAGCCGGGAGCTGTCCTTCTTTGCAACACTCTAGGCCCCCACCCGCAAACGCTATTCCATCCCAGATGGCTAGGGTGCAAAGGAGGAAGGCGCTGGGAACAGCCGGGAAGGTTTACCTAGGGGCTGCCAGGTGGGCAGACCCGCCTCTGCGAGGGTTCCCCGCGCCTGGGAGCCGGGTCTTCCCTCACCCGACGCCCACACCCCCTCGCCCTGCGCGCCCTGCAACTCTGCGCTCCGGAGCCCCGGGGCTCAGCACGGGGCTCCCCCACTCCCTCGCTCCGCCCAGGTGCGATTTGCGGAGGGGTGGGGGGAGGAGGCTCCCACTGCAGCCTCCGCCCCTCCGCTCTCCTCCAACCGGCTTGGCCCCCTGCCTACTTGCCTGGCGCTGGGGGCTCTCCTGCTACCCGGGGCACAGGCCTTCCCCTGGGGCTCAGGAATCCCGTTCCCACCCTACGGCTACGGAGAAACATCTTTAATTCCCGAGCAACGAAGGTGGGCGTGGGTCTAAGGACCCGGCAGCGATGGAAGGGTGTAGGAGCCGGTGCCGGGGAAAGGAGGGGAGCCAGGAAAAGCATCCCTGGTCCATGAGCTAACCACTCATTCACCGCCCAAGACACCAACGTATTCAGAATCCCGCCGGGAGGTTTCTCCTGGGGAGGGAGATCTCCCCATCTCGGTCACCCAGAAGCCTGCCTTGCCCGGGGCCCCGGCTTTCCAGGGCTCCATTCCTCCTCTCTGCGCCTCCCCAAGTAACCAGCCCCTCCCCCACCTGCATTAACCGGACCAGCGCCCTCCGGACTCCAATCCCCTTTCCTCCCTAGCGGATGACTGCCTGCTCGGGGTTGACCCCTCGCCCACATTAGCAGAGTCCTTTCGTCGATCCTCAACTACCGTAGATCTATCCCCGACCCTCACCAGTAGCCTTTTCCCTCCCAAAACCACTTCACCCACCCGGATCTGCACTTGAGGTTCCCACGGCGCGCAGCCGCAACCCCCTCTATGGGATTCTTGACCGGGCTGGGGGCGGCATGCGCAAGGATGGACCAACTCCCGCCGCGCTTAACTGAGCCCCAGGCGTGGCCGCAGCCTTCCTCCACTTCCCACATCTCCTATTCCGCCATCTCGGCCCCGAAACCGGCTCCTACAGGCAGGATGAGCACTGCTGGGTCCCAAACCCTTGCCTCTTTAGCAGGAGCTGCAGGGCGTGAAAAGTCGAGTGGCGAGAACACAGAGAAATGGGCACATGTATACGGCAAAGGGAGGTGGGGGGAGGTGCACGCGAGACTAGACGTGCAGTTTGCACTGCACCGGGTGAGCACCGCATGGGGGGGGGTCACAAAAGTTTGTAGACTATCGCACTGCAACCGGCTGCACGCAAGCAACGAGGGTCTACTCCCCCTCTCCAGAAGGGGGTCTGTCCAAGGGTCTGCACCAAGGAGAACAGGAGTTTTGGACGTGGCCCAGAACTGGTGTGATAGTTCTCTACTGGGTCCGGTACGAACGGCCTAGGCACCCGGGCAGAGAGGGACGATACCGCTCTTTGCGAAAAGCAACAGGCGGCAGCACCTTACCTTGAGCCAGTCCCGGGCCGGGGTGGCTGCTCCATCCTCGTGGCGCAGGGAGGAGGCGCTGGGTGCGTGTGCCTGGGGGTGTGCGCGCTGCCAGAGCTGCGGCGCCGCCCTCCGCACCCAGCTGCTAGCGGGGCTGCCCGCCCCGGACCCGGCGTGCCGGGCGGGCTGATTTCCCCGCCACCGCGGCGGCGTTGGCGCGCTGCAGCTGGAGCGCGGGACGCGTGCGGGCGGGGAGCCGCTAGGCTGGCGTCCTCGGGCGCCTCCACCCAGCGCGGGCGCGGCCCGGGGAGGCCATGCAGGGCACGGCTTGGCTCCAGCTGCTGCGGCGGCCGCTGCAGACCCTACGCCGGGCCCGGGAGCCTAGCAGAAGGAAACAAAGACGCGAGAGAGGCAAAGCGCCTCTCTTCCAGATGCAATCGGTTCAGTCACTGGAGGGAAATCGCCTCCAAACCCGGACTGAGGGTGGAGGAGGAGGGGCATGGAGGACGAGGACTGGAACGGCAGCAGGAAATGAACGTGACAGAGCCCTGCGCCGCCTCGCCCGCGTTGCTCCCTGACCTCCCGGGTGGGGGTCCGGAATGGAGAGAGAGGGCGGGGGCTGAGCGCTCGCTGCCGGAGGCGATGAGCTAAGGTGGGAGTGTTAGCACCCTCTACCGCCTCGCCTTCCTTCCGTACACCCCCTTGCATGGCTCCACTGTCAGGAAGCTACGGCCCCATTCTTTCCCCTGTTGTCCAAACTACTGAGATCAAAGCTAAATTAAGCTGGCAGAAGCATAACGTGGCGCTGGACTGACTGCCCTCTAATGGGACAAAGGAGGATGCTTAAAATCCACTCAACAAAGCATTGCTCACTGGGTGCCAAGCATTGAACTAGGTTATTTGGGGGTGGGGGTGGGGATGCGTGAGGCGGGCTACCCATACCCTTTGGAGGCTCTATGATCAGATCTCAGAAGGATCCTCTGCAGTTCCTGAACTTCAAAGTTTTGGGATTGAGTGGCGGCCCCTGATCCCTAAACCCAACCAATCCAGTTTTCTCAAAGAAGAAAATGTTAGAGGACTTCAGTATTTCCTCTTCAGCCAGCGATAGCTGACCAAGACGCCAAAATGGACTCTTATCAGCCCCTTAAAAAGGGTGCTTGTGTGTTTTCAGATCAAAGCAAATTATTGGTTTTAGTAATGTTATTTCGTGATTTAAATGATCAGATCTGCACCCCCCAAACCAACCAACCAAACAGACAAATAAAAAATTGGCCCAGAGAAACTGGCCTTCCCAGCTTCTACAAATAGCACCCATATATATATATATATATATATATATATATATATATATATATATATATCCCTTTTCCACCCCCATTTTTCACCCCAGGCAGAATTAATCTTTCCCTTCTCTTTGCTGTCACAGTTGTATTTGTCAATTACTTGCAGAACTTATATGGTTATAGATTTTAAAATAGATTTCCTTTGCTTCACTCAACTGTATTACCTTTTTCTTCTTTTCTTTTTTGGTTTGCTCTCTATCTAATGGGTAAAGGAAAGCTTAACCAGTTGAAGGCCATTTTCTCCTTTAAACACAGCTAAACCCCAGCATCTCTAGAATTAAAGAGACTCGTGGTGAAATTCTTAAGCATCTGGGGGTAGAAGAAAACACATAAAGTTAAACTCACAGCCCTTTAATGGGAAACTAACTTATTTTTGTTTCTAGGCAATCTTCTTTTCTCACTGACCACCCACCCTTGTTTACTGAATTCCCAAAGGCAAAGGAAACCAAGCTGTTGCTCAACTGCATAGAGCAAGAGATCTGAACTCAGCTGCCAACACCTAGAGCAAATGCAGTCCAGGTGGATAATGACCAAAAAATCTATCATTTCATGACCTGTGTCAAGTATGTTGAAAGCCTGCCAAGGTTTCTTCATTTCCACTGACACTCTCTTATTCTGAATACATTTTGGAATAGTTTAGGCAATATTTCAGTACTGAGAGGTAAGAAATGTGCTTTGTAGTAGAGGACTATTTAAAATCATTTTAAAAAAATTTTGGTCCCCACTTTTTATAAGTTATATAGGATGGACACCCCAGATGAGGGATGTACTATAAAAATGGTACAGAATGTGTAGGAAATTAGAAAAAAATACTCGCAAGTTATCTCCTCAGATGATACTGTGATTGGAAAGGTGGTAGTTTGAAGCTTTGTTTGTTTATTTGTGTATTTATTTATTTATTTTGAAATGAGGTTTTAGGACCCAGACACAGAAATATATGGTTGACAGGTATGTAATTTGGTATAATTTTTCTGAAGAGAAATTTGGCTTTACTATTGAGAGCTTAAAAATTTTTATGCCATTGTCCCAATGGCTCTACTGGTAGAAATTCACTTTCAGGAAATAATTAAAGACATATAGTAAGATTTATCTACAAGAACATTCACTGCAATATTGTTTATAGTGGTAGAAAATTGAAAACCAACAAGCTCAAATGTCTAGCAAAAAAAAAAGGAATATAAATGAAATACTAGTCAGACATTATACTGTTGTTGTAAGTGATAGGTAGAAATTGTCATAACTGGTGGTTAATATAATTTTAACTGAAAAGAATCAGATGCACGAAATTAGAGATAGAATAGTAAAAATTGTAGTCTGGATTGATAGATCTAGCTTTGGAGCCAGACATTTCACTGGCTGGCTGTAAGCTTGATCTCCAAGACCTCAGCTGTAATTGAGTTGATGTCATTTACCTGACAGTGCTGTTGTGTTTTAAAGGAAAGAGTATTAATGAAGCACTTATCACAGTGCCTAATACATAGTAAAATCTCAGTATGTTTTTTTGCTTTTTGTTTTGGCAATCATTAAATGTATAAAAGTGAGTTCATAGTATAATGCATTTTATACATATAGATGTATTAATGTTTAAGCTCATGTCTATAATATTATGCAGTCTGGTATTAACAGTGTTTATTCCTGTTAATGCTGGGATTATGAGTTTCTTTAAAAAAAATTTTTTATTGTTTTTGACAGAGAGAGAAAGAGAGAGAGAGAGAGAGACAGAGACAGAGACAGAGAGAGAACTGAACTGGAGGCACTCCCCAGTTCAGCACATGGGTCTGCACGGGCCAGGGCCGGGATTTGATCCTGGGCCTCCAGCGCTGCAAAGTGAGCGCTTAACCCACTGAGCCATCCCAGCTTCCCCCAGAGTTTCTTTTTTAAAAGTTTACAGTAAACAAAAGCAGTGGAATTTTGAAATATAGTTTTCTTTTTATTGAAAACACAATTTCTAACTATTAACACAGGAGATTTCTAAACTTAGATATTTTCTGCTTTAGTTAATTTATGTAATCATCTACAAGGGTTACTGACTATTGGTGTCACCCATGCTATAAAAAGGATAAATGACAGGGCATGGAGTTTGTCACCTCTGATATAAACTTAGATTTGTTTGTAGCAACCAGGAGTCAAGCTCAGCTCAGCAAAATATGCTGTTTAATATAAGGAGCTGATTGGTTGCTGCCTTGCCTTGTCTTGACAACCAATTTAAAAGAGAGAGAGAGAGAGAAGAGAAGAGGTATCAGAAGCTATATTTGTAACTTCTGATTAGTGAATTAGAGAAGAACGCCTATCACTGAAGTGTCCTAAGATTCAATGACCTTCACATCTACAATAGTGGCTTCTCTGGGTCAAAGGTGGAGGTTTTGTCTCTCTATATTATAAATATTATGGAAGTATAGAGACAAATATCATATTTTGATGTTTTCGAGTTAACTATTTTTAGAAATAAGAGTGCATTGCTTTTAAAAATCAATGTTTCAGAAAGTTTTCATATAAAGAAAATTCCTTAAATTTTGAATTGTATTCTGCCTTGGAAACTTTATAGAGAAATGGGAATATAATCCTCTGAGCCCCTGAGTTCAGTTTCTAAAATCTGAATAATTGGCATTCATAAAACTGTCTAATGAATGAACGGAATCAAGACAAAAAGATGTTACTGTCAGGAATTCTTTGTGAAAGGTGTTTCAGTTAACTATTTTTAATAACAAACCACCCTAGAATTTTTTGGCTTAAAATCATAACAACAATCTTTCATTAGCCTGAGTCTGGAATTTGGACAAGGCTCAGGGAATAAGGCTTTATTCTGGCCTTTTCAGTGTCAGCCACTGAACTCAGAACTGAAAGATTTGCTTCCCAAATGGTTCATTTCCTTGCCTGGCCAGCTGTACTACCTGCTGGCACTTACGGTAATAGGTGCTGAGGACAGGCACCTCAGTACTTTCTCCGTGAGCCTCTCCATGTGTACCTCTCCACAGCTTCTCAGATTTCCTAACTTCATGGCAATTGAGTTCACAAAGAAAGCCCCAATAGGACTCGGCCCTTCCCTGGGTAATGAAAACATGAACAGTGAAGCATTGACAATTACACAAACAATCTAGTCTTCAGATGATATAAATTTTGAGCACAATAAGCTAGTGAACTAGTTCATCCTTTGAATGATTTAGGAAAATGGATCCATTGTTTTCTTCCATTTATTGAGAATGTTTCATTAAGAATTGGAGGACTAGTTGGGAATGTAAATTGGTACAACTACTATGGAAAAAGGAATAGAAATTCCTCAAAAAATTAAAACTAGAACTTCCATATAATCCAGCAATTCTACTTCTGGGTATTTATCTAAAGGAAATGAAATTACTATCTTGATGTTTGCTCCTGTATGTTCGTTTCAGCATTATTTACAAGACATAGAAACAATTTAAGTGTCCTTTGATGGATGGATGGATGAATGGATGGATAAATAACATGTCTCACACACACACACACACACACTGGAATATTATTCACTCACTAAAAAGAAGGAAATCCTACAATTCGTTATAACATGGATGGACTTCAAGAGCATTATGCTAAGTAAAATAAGTCAGATAAAGATAGACAAATACCGTATGATCTCATTCATATGTAGACTTTAAAAAAACAAAACAAGAAATTCTTAGATACAAGGTAAGTGGTTGCTAGAGGTAGGGGTTGAAGAGAAATTAGTTTATTATTTATTTATTTATTTTAAATTGGAGGACTAGCCATTTAAATAAATTCATAAAAATTTATCTTTATATACACATATATACATATATATTATTTCTAATGATGCCTCCACACGATGAGAACCAAATTTCTTATGGTTTTCCTGCGCCTTTGCAATTTAACTTTCTTCCTTGTCCTATCTGATAGCTTCGTCTAGCTTGTCATATTTATTCAGTTTATCTGGGCTTTATATTAACTTCTGTTGGAGCTAGCTATTAACAAGTTCACTTCCCCTAGTAGGCTATAAGCTTCTTGAGAGAAGAAACTTTATCATTCAGTTTGTAACCCCACAACCATCAGTCCAGAGCCATGCATGGAGTGGGTGCTTGATATATACCTTTTGAAATGATCAATAATTCAACAACCCTTGCCTTTCCAATTCAATCGTTCCATCCCCAAAATGGCAAGATCGTTCCTGCACTGCTCCACAGGGGAGCAAATGAATTCTATGAAACTAAAAAATGTTTTAAGTTCAACAGTACTTTAGAAGCACTCAAGAACATTTATATATGCAATAAAGGCATTATTATTATTTCTCTGACACATAAATGGTGAATAATCCACTTTTAATGTATTTGTTTTGAAGATACTTGACCAATTTGTAGGAAGTAATTTACTCATGGATACTTGTGTGGTCTGAATAAGATGTGGTCTCCTCTAGCTTTAACGTTTGTTCATTTCTCTGGCTTTTAGAGCTGCTATTTATGTATACTTTCTGCCAGAAAGGTACTTGTGATAGGAGAATCAGCTTTCAGTGGGTTCCATGTTTTGAAAGGTAGGCGGGTATCTAGTCACATAATTACTGTGGGAAATATCATGTAACTACAAAGCTAAATGATTCAATAGAGCATCCCTTTCCCAAGCTGCAACCATCCGAATCTCAGAAGAGAAAATTGGGAGAGTTGGGTTAGTAGATGTGAATTGTAGGAGCCATAAGCAGGCATGCTGTCTGACATGTGGAGAAAGCCATGCTGCTGTGTGAACAAGAAAGCTGCCACACAGGGACAGATGTAAGAGGTGGAGGGATTCCCCACAGGGTCTCAGGCCCAGGTTCCAGTTGTTTGGAGGTCCAGCTATGTCTTTGCTTTTCCCACAGCTTTTATTCATTCAATCTTTTTGATACATTCTCCCTTTTCCTTGAACTAGTTCAAATTTGGTTTCTATCACTTGGGATCAAAAAATTCCAACTAATACAACAGCAAAAAGAGCTTTGAGGAATGCTTCTCAGAATATGTTTGATTAAATGTTGGAGAGCTTCTGGGGACCTTTGATATGAGGCTTACATTTTGAGAAGTTAAAAACCCAATGAATAGCATAAATTGAACCCTATTTTTTCAGGCAAATAAAAATGGACCCTGGCATGTAAAGACAGGATCCCAGTCGTTTGTGATTTACTAGAATGGTGGATTCATGAGGACAGATACTTCAATTCATTGCCACTATACCCTGATTACTATAGTAGAATTCTACACATAGTAGGGGTTTTATAAGTGTTTGTTGAAATAGTGAATATATTATTTGTTGCATCTCCTCTTTACTCCCAATAACAAATATTAAAAAGTAAAGCTACTATTTATCTAATCCACACTGTATGGAATGTGATCAAACATCTCATTTAATTTGTTACCAGGCTGGAATGGAGGTGGGGCAACTATGGTTTGAGAGAAACTGTTCTCAGAGATTAAACCATTTGTGCACAGATTCTATGTGTTGGGGTTAGGATTTGAATCCAGGAGCATTAGTCTCCACACTATGTGCTCTCTGTATTAAACCTTAATTACATATTAAGGCATTTCTTTTTTGTTGTTGTTGTTAAATTTAATGAGGTTACATTGGTTGGTAACAATTAGATAGTTTACAGATGTACAAGTCCACGTCACAGCATTCATGCATCGTATTATGTGCCCATCACTCAGTATCAGTTCCCCTTCCATAACCTTATATCTAGTGCCCAATCCCACCTCCCCCCACACCTCTTCCTCCCCCTCCTCCCCCCTCTCCTGGTAACCACCAAGGCATTTCTTAATAGGGCAGAAATTTTGTTGAGGGCAATAAGCTGAGAAGGGACAGGGTTGCACTGGAATATTGCTTCATAGATGTTTGCAATTCTAATTATCAAGGATATAATGAACACAAAATTAGTCCTCATTTGATAGATAAATAAGGTGTAGAACTTTGATGCTGCCTCCAGTACTCATTAGTCAATGTCTCTTTGGAAAGTCACATTGTCAGGATAGAAGCCTTCTTCTTCTTCCCCTTGACTTTTCATAAGGACACATAAGAATACTCCCAGTCCCTTGTGGCTGCTGGATTTCCACCACATCCCCTGGCATCACTACCCCCAGTGCCGCAGCTTCCTACAGCAGGCCCCTGCTACTCTACCCTGGTCCCTTGCGGGGATCCTGGAAATGTGATCCATGAGACAACTGTCCCAGCTGATAGGAATTAAGGGGTATATATCCAACATCTTACTCCTATCGGTATGACTCTAAGGAATGTTCTGCACTGTCTCCCAGAGGTCCTCAATGTGATGGTGCCCCAATTACCCACAACGCTCACTGGCTGAAAAGTGAACACTTTATTGGCTTCCTTCTCTTCCATGTTTTACCTACTTAGACCACTACTAGAACTTTCCAAATAAACTCTTTAAACTCTCAATTTATCTGAAGGGGTAACTCAATCAAAGTCATCTCTCTTCAATACTAATCCCTAAGGATCAAATGACCTTATTGATGATTTTGAAGGAAGAAATGAGCATTATTCACTACATTCCACTCTTTCGCAGATGTCAAGTCCTTGGGGCGTGCTTGTTTGAACTGCCCTGCCATATGTTTAAGTGCTTGCCCTCACGGGAAGGTCTTTAGCTAGCTACTGAATGAATAAGTTAGTTTAATGTAGGAGTGATGTATTAGGACACCCCCAGGTCCTCCCAGGTCTGAAATCATGTTCTTCAATCCATTTTATCAGCGATATAGTGGACTTTTTGACTCCATTGATATTAGGTCCACATGATTAATAAAAGTCAGCAGGTGGAAACAACCCAAATATGCATCAACTGACAAATGGATAAACAAGTATGTTATACCCATACAATGGAATATCATGTGGTCATTAAAAAGAATAAAGTATTAATGCGTGCTACAACATGGATGGACCTTAAAAACATAATGGTAAGTGAAAAAAGTCCAGTTACAAAAGACCATATAATTATTATATGATGCTATTCATATGCAATGTTTAGGAGATCTACAGAGACATAAAATAGATCTGTGGTTGCTTAGGGATAGGGTGGGTGGGTGGAGAAGGAAAGTGATAGCTAAAGAGTATAGAGTTTCTTTTGAGGTCAGAAAAATGCACTAAAATTGACTGCAGTGATGGTTGCCCATATCCATTAATATACTAAAAACTATCGAAAGGTTACACTTTAAATACATGAATTATATCTCAATAAAGCCCTTTAAGTTAGGTTCACACAGTGCTGCAAAATGTTAAAAATAGAGGAAACTGACTGAAAAGTATATAAGATGATCTCTTCTGTAAATGTGAAACTATTTCAAAAATACAGTAGACTCTCAGTCAGCCAGTATCCAGAGGGATTGGTAGACGCCAAATAAATGTAAGTAGACTCTCCATTTACTGGCATTCAAGCAACCAGCATTCTCAAGCAACCGGCATTGTTGCTTGAGAGTGCTTATTAACAGAGTCTACTGGAAACAGCAGACCACCTTGGGGTGGTCTGAACTTGGGAAGACTCAAACTTGGGGAATTTCAAAACTTCTCTGACTCAAGGGATGCCAGAATGGCTCAGTGGGTTGAGAGCTCGTCTTGCAGCCCCAGGGTCCAAGGATTGAATCCCAGCCCCAGCCCAAGCGGACCCATATGCTGAACTGGGGAGTGCCCCCAGTTAGTTTCTCAGCAGGGTGTGCTTCTCATGCAAGAGGCCCCTGGACAGTTCCTTCATGGGGTAACCCCGCGACTACCTGTGGAATGAAACTATGTGGAGAGCTAATAACATGCAGTTGTGGAGACTGCCCTAAGCCCTCCTCTCTCTCTCTCTCTCTCTCTCTCTCTCTCTCTCTCTCTCTCTCTCCCTCTCTCTCTCTATCAAAGGCAAAAAAAATTAAAAAAAAAAACTTCATTGACTCAGTTTCCCTATCTATAAGGGAGAACAACACTATAATAATACTCATATACTCATCTCAAGATGTTTGTAAGAATCAATTGAGATAGTGTATATGACCCTAATGTATCTGGCAAATAAGCATTCTCTCTCTCTCTCTATTTCCCTCCCTCACTCTCTCTGTCTCTAAAACAGAAACCTAGGCACATAAGACAAAATTACTATTGTGCCTCAGGCATTTCTTTGCTTTCTGAGATCTCCATTATCTTCCACATCTCCCTGTTCATTTCAGATGTGAAATTTGGCCTAATAAGATCTGGTCAAAGTTCAAGTAATGAGGTTAATATTCTTATTACTACAATTTAATAGAATGAGTCAGCTCTGTTGCCAATGCCAGAAGATGTGGAAAAAAGAAAAGAGCAGGGTGGCATTAACAATCGATGCCAAGTGGCCCTCCTTAGCAATTAGTTCTAGCTTTTCTGCGTCCCATCATAGATAATTCTCTATTATTTGGGTTTTATGAAAATGGTATTAGTCCAGGAGGCCCACACGTCAGTCTCTAACTGCTGATGCAGGCTTTCCTTTCCTCCTGTAGCACCTATGGAAGCTAGCACAGTATTTCTGCGGGTTGGTCTGGAGTCATTTTTGTATGTAATGAAGGCATTGATTGTCTTCTTTTGTGCTAAAGTTTTCTAGACCCACTGGGGGATGTTAGGGATGTGAAAAGGGAGCTGTTTTCTTGTAAGGAGCCCTAGTTGTCAGGGAAATGCCTTGGTGGAGTGGAGGCTGGGGTTTCAGTAGTTTCTCCAAATTGAGGAGACAAAGAAAGCTCTGGATAAGCCGTTTCATTCCCCAGGGTTCACTGTTCTCCTCTGTGAAATGAGAGGATTGGCCTATATTATTTCTAAGTTCTTCTCAGAGCTGACATTTTCAAAAATACAAGCATTTTCTTGAAGTTTACTGACAAGTAGCTGAACACCAGCGGAGTGCTACTATGTTGTTAGCTAATATTATCACTCCTCTGTTTGCAGTATCTCGAAATGAAATCATCCTTGGGAACAGATCTGTGTTCTTGTGTCTGCTCTGAGAAAAGGTTTAGAGAACACAGGAAGAGGGGATTACGGAGAGTGTGGGTTTCTCTAATGTGGACCAGGATGGTGTCCTTTTGTTATGATGTCGAAATACAGAGAAACCAACGGAAGGCTGGTCTCAGTGCCTGAAAGATGAGTATTACATAAGTGCAATTTTACCTTCTGTGTTAATCTGTGCTGAGGTAATTGCTGTCATTCTATTTTCAGTGTGGTGTTGGCAATGCTGCATGGCCTACTGACAGTTCAATAAAAATAGAGACTTGACTCAAGAGGAACGTGTAATATTCACATGTGGCTGATGTTTCGTTTCTATGAGCCATGGTACTCAATTCCTCAAGAGTGGAGGGGGAACAGGCACGTGCTGGCGAGATTTACCAGGAATCAAGACAGAGTTCTATTTACAGGGTATGTCTGGCACATGACTTTATATACCAGGAGCCATGCAACAGATTTGGCAATAAAGGAAACTGGAAGGCATAGCCTTCTCTTTACTCGTCACATATTCAATGCTAAGCCATAGCCACTCTTATCTTGATATGCACCAACAAATCGAACCCAATTTATCTCCTGAGTCTCTATTTAATGGTCCCAAAACCCACTTCCCCCCAGTCCTGTTGTCTCAGTTCAGCACATACTCATTTCTCACACGTGGCAGTACCCGCCTAAAAGGTCTCACAGGCCCAGCGCTCCTCTCTTCTTCTCTTCCTCTTCCGTGCAGCAGCTGGAGTGATCCCCTAGTCTGCCTGAAAACTCCTCCATCATTCATAATAACATATGAACTTCACTGTACAGCTTACAGTCTCATAATAATCTTCTGTCTCCCTATTTCAGTAGACTCATGCTCTGCCCCTTCCCTATTTTTCAAGGTCCCACCAAGCATAGCTGTTTATTGTCCCTCCAAATTCACCACACTCCAGTGACTGTCATCTTCAACTCACGTAACAAGCTTCTCCATCTCTTTTAGATATTTCTCACCAACTCCAGGCCTGAGCTGCTTTTCCTAACTCTCCAGGAAGACTTGGAGACTATTTTATTCCCATTCCCAATGTTCCATGTACATACTTTTAATATGGCAACATGTGTAATCAAATTAGCATTTTCAAGGTGAGATCTAAGGACTAAGACCATGTGTTGGATCTTCAACTCTCTAGCAACAAATCAGATAAGCAGGAAAGAATGAAAAGAGCATTCAATAAGCACTTATTATTATACTCATATGTCAGGCTCCATGATTGTGATTTTGGGTGGTAGGAGACAGGGAAAGTAAGCAGTCCGTGACCTACGTCTGCCAGAATGATATAAGTAATGAAAAGATGGGAAGAGATGTAGTAAAGCATCATTCAGATTGAAAATTCAATAAGCCAGAAAGTCCTCTAGTCTTGGGCAGACTTAATAAATCATGGAAGAGAAGGCAAACTAAGGCTAATTTAAGGAACTAAGAACTTTCAGTATGTCCTCAGTATAAAATCCTCCGGGCATATTTGAGGATGCTTATGATAATCAAACATCTAACATATGAAGTAGATCGAAAAATATAGATGTTTCAAATCAAGGGAATCCCGGTAAACACTTTTCATGATATTGAGAGGATTCTTAAGAAGATGACTTTTGGGGAAGCCGGGATGGCTCAGTGGGTTAAGCGCTCACTTTGCAGCCCCAGGGACCGAGGATCGAATCCCGGCCCCAGCCCCAGCCCAAGTGGACCCATATGCTGGACTGGGGAGTTCCCCCAGTTCAGTTCTCTCTCTGTCTCTGTATCTCTCTCTCTCTCTCTCTCTCTCTCTCTCTCTCTGCCAAAAACAATAAAATAAACAAAAAATTTAAAAAAAAAAAGATGACTTTATACCCATAGAATTTATCATAGGTCATAAGAAAATGACTCTCATACTGTAAATCAGACTTAAACTTTTAATAGAGACTGTTGGGAAGTGAGGCTGGACAAGTAGCAAAGTCGAAATTATAGGGAGACTTGAAGACTCTACTATGTACTTAATATGGGGGACCATTAAAAGATTTGAACAAGCTACATTACAGTCACATTTGTAGGGTAGATGTTTCTGACCGCTGTATAGGAAATGGATTGGAAGTGTAATGAATGGATGGGGTAGTGGAATTGCTTAGGTCTTTATTATAATACTCCAGGTGGGAAATATTAATGTTCTGAATCTATGCCATAGAAGGAGTGAGGTAAGTCATGGACCAATAGAGGGAGATAGTTTTGAAGCAAGTCAAAGCATCTGACATGATCTAAGTACCTGTGCTATGATAGATTCCAGTAAGTTCTTTCATGTGCTAATGCAATGGTGTACCCCTGGATCTTCAAGATTCGCAGGACCAACAGAACCCCAGCTCCAATGTTGTAGATGCCATTGGCTATCCAACCAAATAACCACTCTTTTCCCCACCATTTTTCCAGCAGAGCCCATATCTCACTATAAAGTTTGAAAACCTGCTTTCCCAGAGGCCTTTGTGTGAAGGATGGGCCTCAAACGTGATTTCAATCATTGGCACCTAAGGGGAAGCTTGTTACTAGCCTTTTTATTTTCTCATTTATTTTTATTTTTCAGTTATGTTTGACATACAATATTATATTTGTTTCAGATGTGTAGCGCAGTGATGAGACATTTTTATAATTTACAAAAACCTTATTCTGATATATCTGCTTCCCATCTGACACCACATATAGTTATTACATTTTTATTTACTGTATGTCCTCTGCTGCACTCTTCATCCCCGCGACTATTTAAGAAATATAGCCAATAATGCTACAATATTGCATGGCATCAGATGGGTACTAGATTTGTTGGGGTGATGGGAGGAGGGTGGGAGGGATGGGTGAAAAGGGGGAAGGAATCAAGAAGCTAATAGTAATTTTTTGGGGAAAGTCTTTTCTCCCTTTAAAAAGAATCACAAAAGAAAAATATCTCTCTTCTACTAGTCATGCACGCTGCCGTGTCGGTGCGTGATGCCCAGAACAGTGGCAACCAGTTTGAGACCATGAGAAGAAAGCCTGAAGACAGAAGCCTTTACGTGGAGGACAGAAGAAATGGAAAGGGCCTGAGTGCTTCGTGATGTCAGTTGAGTTATTAAATGAGACCAGTGACTCTATACCTCCAAACTTCTGTTATTTGAGATCATACAAAGCCTCGTTTTAAAAATTAACTGTTTTTGCCACTCAGAGGGTGATCAGTGGACCAACTATATCCAAATAACCTGGAAGGTGTGAAAACTGCAAAATCTTGGGCACTATCCCAAAAATCCTATATCAAAAATATGCATTTCACAAGATTCCCAGCACCATACCAATTGAAGCCACTATATAGATCTCCTTTCATAAGTAAATTAACTGTATTTTCTTCTGTTATTCCATAATATTTGAGCACCCCTTTATTACAAAATATATTTTATTTTGCCTCACATACCTATGTAATATAATTAGGAACATCCATGGCAGTTTTACCCATACAGCTTCATACATTTTTTTTAAGATTTATTTTATTGTTTTTGATAGAGACAGAGTCTGAGAGAGACTGAGAGAAGGGGGAGGGCCCAGAGCAGTCTCCATAGTTGTATGTCATCAGTTTTTGACAAGGCTTCCTTCCACACAGGTGGGTGGGGAGCACACAGGTTGGGAACTGGGCTGGGGGCCTCCTGCATGGGAGGCATGCCCCTCGAGCCAGGGGCTGAACAGGGGTGGTGGGGCAAGAAAGGAACTGGGGGCCTCTCCCATGGGAAGCACACCCCAATTCAGCATATGGGTCCGCACAGCCTGGGGCCGGGATTTGATTCTCGATCCCGGGGCTGTAAAGCAAGCGCTCAACCTGCTGAGCCATCCTGGCTTCCCCGCTTCATACATTCTTAAGAGTAGGCCCTATGCCCAATTCACCTTTGTATTTCTGCCTAGCATTAAGTTATACAAAAACACATTTCAAATACCTGTTGAACAAAAGAATAATGAGGGCAATCATTTCTTTGTAATTCCTCTGACTGATGAAAATTTTAGAATCTTTAATAAGTAAACATAATTCTAAGGTATGCTGACAATTTGCCTATAAATGTATTCAATTTTATTATTTAAGCACTTTTCCAGGTAAAGACCTGCTCCACAGAAGTCTTTGGAGTTAAGGTGCTCAGTAAGTCTTGGGCTTTTTCACAGTGGGCCATTTCACTGCCATCTTCCTAAAGCTTAATTGCCTTATTGTCACTAGAATCATGAAAGTCATCTCAAGGTTTCCCCTATCAAAATCACCAGAACTAGCTGTCTTGGTGATATTCTATACATAAAGTGCTTAATTTAAAGTAATCAATGCCACAAATGAATTTACGATTTAGCATGCAGCATTGAGCACTGACTATGGTCATGAAGAAAATCCCTGACCCTCTAAAATTCAGAAAAAGCCAAAAAGGGGCTGGCACATTGAGCTGACTCAGCTTTTCTTAAAAGGCTCTGGCCAAAGTTAGAGAAGGTAGAAAGCTGGGATAAATATAGAAAATTGATTTACCTTTTTCATTTAATAAAAGGCATCCACAGATTTTATAAAGTAGAAACCCTGCATATAAGTCATCCAAATAGAAGAAAGACACACATAGACACACACACACATGCTGAATAGCTTTCAGCCATCTTATAACACAAATACAAATATAGAGCAATATGGTTTGACTTTCCGTTTTATGCATGGTTTTGTAAGCACACCTTCATAACCAACCATATATCTGTGTGCCGTTCTGCTTCCTTAACATCTGGCAACACAACAGGCATTGTACATGTGTTGAGCACAGCCCAAGAGCTAAGCTGAAGAGCCCTAGGCTCTGATCCCAGTCGCACTCTGACCAGGATCAGAGGTCAGCTTGCATATTGTCAGACTCAGTTTATTCAAATGAGCACCAGCCTTTTGATCATGAACACACTTCAATGTAAATTTTTAGGGTAGATAAGAAAACCATACAATTATTTAAAGAAAATAGTTTAACAAAAATGTTGGGAGATTTATAAGGTAATTCAGAAGAGGCTGCTATGAAATTTTTCTGCGTGTTTCACCCACTTTATCTGTGTATGGACAGCTCTAATTGGGTGAAATAGAAGACCTGGTGCAGCAAAATAACCCAGAGCAGTTAGTACCTGCCATATTCAAAAGCCAGACACCAAAAGCTAAATTTCATTGGAGCAAATTGTCCAATAAGGCCCACAAAGAACCACATATAGACAGCTTTGATGAGAAGTCCTCAATTGTCCCTTGCAAATAAAGAAATTGCAGAAGCTATTTCAGAATATGCAAACGCTTTTTCCCTGTTCAAATTATGGCCTAGCCTGAGAAAAAGCGGTCCTCTAATTCATGGGGGCAATTTTTCTCTCTCCCAGAATAAAAACAAATTTTATGTTTATATTAGTAAGATATTTTTGAGACACAATTCATTTGACATTCAATGGAAGTTAATTCCTCAAAAAGACAGAGTTGGTTACTATACAGTTCTGACTTCAGTTACCAGATGTCTTACACACACTTATGATAAACGCATGGGAAAAAGCAAAGCCCTGAGAGGTTCAGTGGCTTTCCAGAGGCCACTCAATTAGAAGCAGAACCAGGACCTCAGCCTCACTGCCACTTTTGCTTAGAGCAATGGTTCTCAACTGGTGGCAATTTTGCCCTCCAAGAGGCCTTGGAAAGTGTCTAAAGACATTTTTGCTTGTCACACTAGGAGGAAGTTACGACTTACATATACTGCGAGGGTAAAGGCCAACGATGCTGCTAAATACCCTACAATTCACAGAGCAGCCCCCCAATGTAGCAGGGTAGAGGCAAAAAAAACCCAGAAATAGAAGTAACATTCAAATGCAAAGGTTTGCAGCCACCCCCACCCCCACCCCACATGTACAAACACAAAAATGACCGAAGAGGATAAAACACTTGTCTACATTTCCTAACACTCGCTTACAAGCAGAACAAGAACAAGAACAGCAAACCTTAGAGTTTTCTGTAACATTTCTCTTTCACTGTCTTCACTTCTAACACCAGTACATCCTGTCAGCTCCACTTTCAAATTATATTCCCAAGCCCGCTGCTTCTTACCACCTCCACTGAGATCTAGCTCCAGCCATCATTATCATTTGCCTGGACTACTACAAAAGCATTCTACATGCTGTATCTTCTTCAACTCTCTACCTATCGATCTGTATTTTACTCAGCAGCCATAATGACCATAAAGACATAAACCTGATCATGTCACCTTCTTGTCATAGAGCTTAATCATCCCTCCACTGGCACTAAGTCCATATCCCACTGTGCTATTGGGAACACATAGGACATGTTTTTGGTTGTATAATAAGTGGGGGTGTTACTAGCCTTTAATAATTGGGGACATAGGAAGCCAATTGTTCTGTAATAGAAGAAATTATTATGAAGAACTGACCTGCCCAAATTCTTCAGCACCTCTGGGAATATACAGAAGCCTCATTGCCTACCCCATTCTCCATCTTGCTCTGTGTGCTCTAGCCAGTGACTTTGGTTCTCCTTGAACCTGCCAATCATGTTTCAACCTCAGGAATTTGGCAGCAGTTGCTCCCTGCCTAAAAGCTCTTCCCCAAATATCCACATGCCTTGCTTCCTCACTTCATTCAAGTCTCAGCTGAATTGTCTTCTGATTGGAGGAACACTATGTCACAATCTTATCTAAATTACTATCCCCTTCATTAAGGTGAGGTGTTATTCTGATAAATGTTTCATTCATTTATCAATATCTGACATAATATAATACAACATATGCTTATCAGTGTATTCTGTGTCTTATCTGAGACCCCATTACAAACTGAGTTGCAAATGGGCAGGAGTTTTGTTTATTTTGCTCATCTTTGTATCTTCAGTGGCTAGAATAGTGTCTGGACAAATATAAATGGAAGGACTAAATAAATGTGTCCTCACTTAGGAAAAAAAAAATCCCTCTGGAAATGTGTGGTCAGAGTAGAGACAAAAATCATAAAATTTCCTTTAACTTGATGACAGTATGTTAAAAAACTTAGCATTACTGTTTTAAAAAGTCTGCATTCACCAAGGAATGTTTGGGAAATTATTCTTAGGAAGTAGCCCTAATTGTTATTTTAATTATTCGGTAGCCATAATCTGTCTTTGTGGACTCACTAGTATAATAGGTCAAGATACGTTTCGAGAACTTCAGGCATCATGGAAGAAAAAGAATAGGAAAGGATATATTCACCTAAGTATAATAATTAATAGTCTTATTGAGGGATGCAAAGTTTCATGGATTTTTTTAATGCTGATAGTCTTAAATGTGTAAATTCAATAGAAATGGTGAAGTAAGAAAAATTCTTCTCCATTAACTTTGATGGGAGCTGGGTTGTCTGGTAAAACTGTAATTGCCTTGAGGCCTGGTTTCAGGCCAAGGAAGAAACTGCTCCTCTCAGGGAAAAGTTTGAGTTTGGAAAGACAAGCTCCCAGCAGCGCTTGATCAGCAGACCGAACTTGGCATCCTCTCTGACCACACTTTTCTGAGCTCTAACAGCCTCTGCATCTCCTTTACCCACCTGGTTAAAGAACAATAGAGATGTAGCAGGGCAAAGATGTGTTGATCCCATGTGTTTCGGATCAGGTTTATAGACCCAGAGAACTAGTCAGCATTTTTGTGGAAGTGGTTTACTGGGGGCTACCGTCCTAAGAGAGGAATGTAGGAGGCTTCACAGAGCAGGGGAAGTCCTAAGCTAGGACTGTCTTAGCTGGAGTCTAGCTTCAGCCTGATGCTGTGAGAAGCTCTGGAACATGAATGAAGTGCACCACAGAGTTGGTCCTTTAGGCAAGAGGACCAGTTTTTCATACCACATTGTCATTAGTCTTGGGCCTTTAACTGCTCAGCAAAATGGTGCATGACTTCCTTGGGGCAACTATGAACCCTTAACAGCCAACAATCACAGAAGCTGGGAGTGGGGTACCCCTATCCTGTGAAAAGAATTTGGATGAGGCACCAACAGCATTTGCTTCGTGTCTGCCAATCCCAAGGAGACATGAATCACAGGGTTTCTTTCTTTGTTGTTGTTGTTGTTTTAAATACCCAAGAGCACTTCCTCTAAGTATCAACCTTTGGTGCAGCATTATTCACAGTGGCCTTGAGAATCATGTCTGGCATCTTGAATTTCTTGTGCGGGAATTCTGCTGATGTAGAGCAACGTCAACATGGTATTTGCTACACTGAATAACATTTCCTTTTCTCCTTGAAATGTTCCAAGCATTTTACAAAGAGGCAGATTAACAAGTCTCAGAGAGCAATGGAAGAGGTTAAAAATAGATGGTAGAACAACTAACTGAAAGATTTTTTTTTTAAAGGAGTCCATTTCATCAGTAAGTTTGTATAATAATGAACTCAAACCATTTCAGCAAGTTCTCTCGAAATCTTATTTGGGTTTATTTTCTCTTCATTGATTGTCTTTAAGAAAAAAAAATTCTCAGAAGAAGCGTGATATGGCCCAGGGTTCTCAACGTTAGAACTATCTACATTTGGGGCAGAAAATCTGAGGCTGCTCTCTGCATTATAGGATGTTTACCAGTGTCCCTGGCCTCCACCTCTTAGATGTTAGTGGTACCCCACTGCTCGCCCTCACTGTGCCAAATTTCCCCTAGAAGACAAAATTCTCTTTGTTTGAGAACCATCAATAAAGCCAAAGGAACCCAGAATAATCTTTGGAGTCATGGCAGGACCATCAACTATCTATGTGTCTTGAGCAAGCTGAAAAGTTATTCTAAACCTTGGCTTATTCGTATGTGAAGTACAAATAATATCTACCTTATAGGACTGTTATAATGATTTAATTAGAGAACCTTGGTACAGCATAGAACCTGGCACATAAGTTAATGGATATGTGTGTCTGCTTTCCTCCTTTCCCCTTGGACTAAAATACTTTCAAAAGTGGTTTGTATTCTAATGAGTAGAATAGTATTTAAAGGACCATTTGATACAAATAAAGACTTGCATGGTTTTACTTCAAAGATCTAAGGTTGAGTGCGAAAAAGAAAACTAATTCTTTCTAATTGGCAAAGGTGTCACTCTTACTTGTTCCCGTCTAGTTTTTACTAAATATTTTTTAGAGAAAATTAAATAAGAAATAAAAATTACATTTTCTGAATGCTTAATTGTAAGGCAGATACTGTTATGAGCAATTTATGTGGAATATGTCTTGAGTAGATACTACTCAAATTTATAGATGAGAAATAGGAGGAGACACAGATTAAATAATGTCCCCAAAATAACAGAAAGTGATGGGGCTGAAATTTATACTGAAGTCATCTGTTGAAAAGTAGAAGAGTGAGGTCAGCATCTAAAAGAGAGTTGGTGGTTTGAGGAGAGGAATACGCCTAGAGGTACAGACAATGATTTCACTGCTTTTTTGTTCACCTGCCTTAAAGCTCAGTCCAGAGACTGTAATTCTTCCTAGAATTAAGATTTTAGAGCTCCTAACGATGAAAGATTTGCCCTCACATGCCATATGCAGTTCAAATTAAAACAATAAAAAAACATGAATTCAATTTAAGAAATACCAAGAAATTCCTAATTTCCCACATGATGAATGTTTTAATGTTTTTTGGGAAATACCTAATGACCCTTTTTCAAAGGTATTTCTTGCATATTTAATTTGTCTATGAGGTATCCAGAACTGATAATTCTGAGTTTTTCATCCTTTCATAAATGTCTTGAGATTAAATCAATGATCTTGACCTTGGAATGAAGGGCTCATGACCTTGGACTGAAAAATCTTAGTTTCACTCTCCTAACTGTGGGTAAACAGCCTCATTTGGGTCCTCCATGTCCCTTTTCATCTCAGGCAGGTATCAGCAGACTTCTCTGTAAAGGGCTGAATGGTAATTACGTTTTACTTTGTGGGCCATGGAGTCTCTGTCAGACACTCAACTCTGCCACCGTAGTTCAAGAGCATTCATAAACAATGCATAGATACATGGACATGGCTGTTCAAAAAATATTATAAAACTGAGAGTAATAAAGAAACAAAAATTTGTGGACACAGTCAGTGGTTTGGTGGCCGCCAGGGGGTGGGGGATAGGGAGGGGGCATCAAATGGGAAAGAATAATATAAAATAAATTGAAAACAAGTGACTTTAAAATGAGCACATGTGAATTATTTCTTTTGGGTAACAGTATGTACAATTTAAGGAAATTTGAAGGAGATTTTTCAATGCTATAATTTCAGATATCACTTTCTTCTGTATCTTTTGCTCCTTTCTCTTCTTCCCCCTCTACCTGTCACTATCTAAATTTCCTTAATGTAGGTATCATAAGGGACCCAACTCCTCCCCCAAAATATTATATTCCCCAAAATAAGCAATGGCCCAGATTTGGTGTGTGGGCCACAATATTCTGACCTCTGATTAAGGGCCCTGTTATGCAATATTATGCAAAATTATTTATACAATTAAAAAAAACACAGGACATATGAGAAAAAATTGGGTCAGGGGAACAATATTCAAAAACTCTGTGATATAGAAACTTAATAAAATTAACATTATAATTTATACAAGTTAAATGGTTAAGAGATACACAAATATTGTAATAAATATGGTGCTTAACCTTGAAGTAGACTGTAAGTTTGCCTGTAGACATGTGCTTTGGAACCAGTGTACTTTGTGAGTTATTGTGAACCCTGATGCCATACTGGCTGGTCACCTAGGTGAGAGTCTCATAGCCTGTTTGGTGGGGGGTTGAGGTGGCAGAAAAATATGAAGTTTTAGAAATTTAAAACACAACATTCTTAAATAAGGGAAAAGGTGCTGTTCGAATCTACCTGAGTAGGACATCACATCACAGTATGGTCACCATGTAAAAAATTTTCAGGTTCTGTGGTCAAGCTAAAATATCTCTCTGAGGGGCTTTATATTAATATGTAAATGAGCCAGACGATGGACTCCATTCTGGACCACCAGACATGCAACATTGTTACCTGCTTCCTACACGTCTCATCTGTATGGCTCGTTGTATGCTTACTAAAAAATATGTTTACTTGCTTTCATTAGAAACTAGTGGTATACCAACTACAGATAAAAAAGGTATTTTTTAAAATTTAGATTTATATTGAGTGTTTTTTAAAATTACTTAAGAATTAATGGGGGGAGCCAGGATGGCTCAGTGGGTTAAGCATGTGCTTTGCAGCCTTGGGGACTGAGGATTGAATCCTGGCCCCAGCCCATGCAGCCCCATATGCTGAACTGAAGTGTGCTTCTCATGCAGAAAGCCCCCAGTTCGGTTCTCCCCCCCTCCCCCCAGGGCATGCCGCTCATGTGGCAGACTCCCAGTCCAGTTCCTGCCCTTCGAGGCCTCCGCCCGCCTGTGTAGAATAAAACCATATTGAAAACTGATGATGTACAACTATGGAGACTGGTCTGGGTCCTCTCCCTTCTCCCTGTCTCTTTCTGACTCTGTCCCTCTCTGTCTCTGTCAAAAATAATAAAATAAAAAATAAAAAAAGGATTAATGAACACTGAACTATCACCAATACTGACATACTTTTTCCCCCATTTAATCATATCTCTATAACTTCTGAGATGAAGTTGATATTTTTAATTTGATTTTATTTTTTTAAGATTTATTTTATTGTTTGAGAGAAGGTGATGGGGAGAGAGGGCCCAGAGCGGTCTCCATAGTTGCATATTATTAGTTGTGACATAGTTTCATTCCACACAGGTGGCCATGAGGCCTCGCAGTGCAGGAAGTGAACTAGGGCCCTACCACATGGGAGGTGAGAACCTTCACTGCTGAACAGTCTCAGCAGTTACCAGTTGTGCCACCGTTCAGCATCTGGGGTTTATATCAGCCAGGGTGAAGAACTGAACCCCGGACCACATGGCTGTGAGACAAACACTCAACCACTGAGCTATCCTGGCATCCTGAAGTTGATTATTTTTAGATGAGAAAACTGAGGCTCAGACAGGCAAAGGAACCCAGAAAGGGCACACAGCTAGAAAATGCCAATGCCAACTCAGTCTGTTTGATTTCAATTCCATGATCTAACTGCAAAATTGTTTAGTTTATTCTCCCTGCACAAGCAATTACCTCAAAACTTAGTGGTTTAAAATGATAAGGATTGATAATCCCATTCAGCTTCTGAGGGTCAGGAATCAGGGAGTATGTTAGAGGAGTGGTTCCACTTGAGGGTCTCTCTTGAAGCTGCAGTCAAGATGTTGCCTAGTTTGTGGTCATCCCAGTACTGGCTTAAAGGTCCAAATTTATTCACATGAATGTTAGCAGGAAGCTTCAGTTCCTTAGCCTGTCAGCCAGACCATAGGGCTGCTTTACAATATGACAGCTTGGTTCCCTAGAGAATAATCCGAGAAAGAGATCGATACCCAGATAACAGTTCTAGGAGGTACTTAACCTCTTTCTGAAGTGATATGTCATCACTTTTGTCATAAAATGCGATTGGTCACAGAGGTCAACCCTAATAGAATGCGGAGGACACTGTACAAGTGTGTGACTCCCAGGAGATAGAAACTGTCATGGGTCACCTTGGAGCTGGCACAGAGTTGCCTACTGGAATTGAAGTTATCCCCTGAAAGGGACCCAACAGACCTCTTGGCTTGAGGTTTTCCTACCAGCTATTAATACATATCAGTGCAAAGATGTAGGGGCTAGCTTATCTAGGCATTCTTTTTCCAAATAGAAGACCAGGAGAAAAGGGAAAGAGAAGGGCTATATAAATTGGTTATCTTTGCTGCCTTCACAGTGCCTTGGACAAGGTTGGTTGGATGTTGGGAGTAGTTAACCTTTCTCAGGACCCACACATACCCATTTTTTATGAGAGACCGTGAGAGAGTGAGCATTTCCGTTTCCACACTCCCTGGATGCAGACACACCATCCGTTTTAGTGCTATTTTTCTCATATCATGGCAAGACATAATCTTGCTCAGGAATTGAGAAAACCTGATGGGGAGAGAAAGGGAGAAATGATCCATAAATGTTGGAATTATTCCACAGCACCAACAAATGATAAACTCCCGCTCCTCCTCTCATAGATCTGTAACCACAACGGCACTTGTCCCTTTTAAAAATAGCAGTTGGAGTCAAGAGTATTTCTAAGATAGTAGAGTGTCATCTTCATTTTTAAACATGAATAAGCTACACAGATGAAGCGTGTGGGGACAAAAGCATTAGCCAAAAGAGACGGAGCAGAGGCAGGGAGGGCAGGGCCAGATTTTAGAAGAAATTCCAGAAAAGTTGCTTATTCATTCCCTCTTTCAACTGGCTTCTAAGTAGCCTTTGTAATGAGATCACTACTAAGAATTTGAAGGCATATAAGAATATGTAAAACACAGGCCCTGTTTTCCAAAAGTGAAATATTATTGATTGATTCTCATACATTTTATAGACAGACATAGCCTCAATCACTTAATCATTTGTTCACCAAATTTTGATGTGTCGGGTATTGTGCTAGACCAGGGGAGTCCAATCTTATGACTTTCCTGGGCCACATTGGAAAAATTGTCTTAGATCACTCATAAAATACACTAATACTAATAATAGCTGATGAGCTAAAAAAAAAAGTCACAAAAAAATCTCATTATGTTCTAAGAAAGTTTATGAATTGTTTTGTGCTGACTTCAAAGCTGTCTTGAGATACTTGCAGCCTGCAGGCCTCCGGTTGGACAAGCATGTGCTAGAAAGTGGCGTGGCAAAGATAAATCAAATACGTTGTCTCTCTCCAGAATTCATAGTCTAGTGGAGGGTCAGAAGTGAGGTGGATCCAGAATGATGAGAGAAGAAAGGGAGAAGGTAGGCACTTCATTCAGTTAGGGGAAGAAGATGGGTAGGTAGAGAAGTTTTTAAGTAGAAGTATTCTCTATTAAGGTGATGTGGCTTAGAGATTCTAATCATGGGCTCTGGTTTGAATCTCAGCTTTGCCACTTATGAGCTGTTCAACCTTCGGTAAGCGAGCCTCCTGATATAAGCCTCAGTTTCTTCATCCATAAAATGAGAATACTAATAAAGATTTCTTCCTATGATCATTATGAAAACTAAATGAGTAAATATCTGCAAAGTGATCAAAAGAATATCTAGGGAAAATTGGGATGGCTCAGTGGGTTAAGAGCTTGCTTTGCAGCCTTGGAGCCCAAGGATCGAATCCCAGCTCCAACCCATGTGGACCCATATGCTGAGCTGGGATGTGCCCCCAGTTCAGTTCTTGTCGGGGCCTATGCTGGAGGCTCCCGGCCCAGTTCCTGCCCTGTGCAGCCCTGTGCCCACCTGTGGAGTGAAACTATATGGAAAACTAATGTCAACTATGGAGACTGCTCTGGGCCCTCCCCCTTCTCTCTGTCTTTGTTTCTCTCTGTCAAAAATCAATAAAGTAAATCTTAAGAAAAAAAGAATATCTACATATAATAAGCTCCGTGTAAGTATAAGTTATTTCTATCTGCACACAGCAAGAGATACTAAAATATTCCACTGGAATGCCTCCCAGTTATGTTCCTGGGTCTTGGGAATTAAAATTAGAGTCTATGAAAGGGCAAGCTGAAGATACCATTTTGAGAGGGTTCCACAAGATAAGGTAAGGAATTTTTAGTGGCTGCCCATTGGGAAAAGCCAGAGTTGCAAACTTTTTGGCAGGTAACAGGGACAAGAGAGCATTCTAATTCTTGGCAGTCAGGGGTCTTGAAGAGGAAGCTGTTGTGCTGGCAAATTCATGGTGTTCATACTTCTATGACCACAGCCTTGGGAGTAGCAGCACTTTGTTATATCTGCAGCAGCCTTATTCTGGGAAGAAGATGGCAAATGAAAACTGCTGCTGACTTCAATCTCTATGTCTTCATTGTTGCTCCCCTTCCCCACTATCTTCCTTTGGGTGGCCAAAGCTAGAACCCACTGGGGAAACTGAGGCTCCATTCAGTGTATGACATGTATCCAACTAACTACTCTGCAAAGTTTAGAGTGAGAAAACTTATTTGTAGAAAAAGGAATACAGCTACATGTCACAGTATTTTGTTGATATTGTGATTAGCATGCTATACATATGCCATTCCGTCATTGAGCTCTAAACTAGCTTCCTCTGGAAGCTGTTATTATCATTTTCAGTTTAGGATGAGTGAGGAGATATTCAAAACAATGACTCAAGCCCCCAATGTTGTTATTAGTAATTGGAAGACTGGATTTTGAGCTTAGATCTATATGAACTAAGGAGTTGTGGAGTTTTGGAGAAGAGATAGAGGAGGATGGTGAAGATTTCTCCAGAGAGGTGGTATTTGAGTTCAGTACTAAGAATGGGAAGGGCTAACATGTGGAAAATGTAGAACACCTCATTCTTAACCAAGAAATACTAAAGGTTATGAAAGTCAGGACCACCCAGCAGAATGGTATGGCTAAAGCAAGCTTGTCCAACCCATGGCCTGCAGGCCACATGCAGCCCGGGACAGCTTTGAATGTGGCCTAACACACATTTATAAGCTTTTTTAAAACATTGTGGAATATTTTTGTGAATTTTTTTTTTACCTCATCAGCTATCGTTAGTGTTAGTGTATTTTATGTGTGAGCCAAGACAATTCTTCTTCCAATCTGGTCCTGGGAAACCAAAATGTTGGGCAGCCCTGGCTAAAGCATGGGATGTGGTAGAAGATATGGCTGGACAGCAGCAAGTTCACAGGAGCTCATCTATTCCCTCCACCTGGTGGGAACTGAAGCCCATCTTAGGGGGCAGGGGCAGGAAGAGAGAGGCTCCATATCAGACGATGCATGGGCAGGCCTTTGGCCTATGGTTGATGACTAGCTTCTGCATCACTGGGCTTAGAGCCCAGTTGCTGGGACTCGAGACACTAGAAATGGTCCAGACGTCTGGATTGAATTTGGTGGGAAATGAACAACAGATGAGATCCAGTAAGGAGCTGAACCTCAGACTCTAGCCTAATGGGTCATGAAGCAGACAGGGTGCCTGGTTATGAAGGGTCCCTTCTGATGATGTGTCACAGAGATGCTCATGTGCACACAACTGTTCCACAGAGAGCCAACGTTTTCTTCAATTGTGGTTAAGAAAGATGTCAAATCAAGGGTTTGTTTTTAATAACCCTATTCTTTTCCCAAACCATCCTAGACTAGAAATCACCCCCAACTGGCTGGCATGTCATTTTCAGAGCTAATGTGAATCCAAATTAACAAAACTCTGACCTGTTCATTAGAAGAACAGATATGATATCATTCACAACAACAACAAGAAAAACAATAACGCATTGACTGGTTTTGTAACCAACAGTTCAGATCCAAGCCCAGCTCTTAGCCTGCAGCTATTCTGTGACCTTGGACAAAGTGCTTACCTTCCCTTAGCCTCAGTTTCTTAACTATGAAGTAGGGCTAAGAAAACACATTCCCCAGGATGTATGTGAGCAGAAATGAGATGTGCATGAAAATATGGCGGTTTTTGAAGCCATGAGCATTTAGACTGCATGAGAGAAGATTCATGTTAGAACCTGAGAGCAATGTAATCTGCTTCTATGATCATGACCCCTGAGGTGTCACGTTATCACGCAAACATAAACGATGCTCTGCCTGGCTGTGTTAGGTGCCTCACAAGTATAATAGCTGCTACCTTCCAGAGATGGGGTAGAAGGGAGCAGGGTTTGGGGCGCTGATGGCTCCTGCTTCGGGTAAAATCTCCAATCACCTTCTGAGTCATAGCAAAAGTGAGAAATGGTGACACCTCACAGGTGCATTTACATTTAAGTGTGCCTTGAAACAGCAGCACAGATTGAAGAAGTCTTCCTCTCTAGCACCTCCCTGGCATGGCTAGTTCCTGTTTATATAATACTTTTGTAGCCTTGAAAAGGTTAGTTAATCTCTGTAAAGCTTAGTTTTCTCATCTGTAAAGTGGTGCTATCAATAGTACCTCCTTGGTCACACTATTATTTTGAAGAATACTTAAGATATATAAGGAGAGTATCTAGCACATAATACACACTCAATAAACATTAACTGCTGTTACCATTGTAATTAGCACACTTCACAGCACTGCTATCATCCCATTACATGCCAGTCTCAGCACCACCAGGCTGCGTGTCCCTGGGCACTGGACAGGAGGAGGGGGTCTGGCATGTAGTAAATGAAGAACAAGTGAATCCAGAAAGGCCAGCTATCCCAGTGGACCGGAGTGAGGAGGGAGCATGGCAGGAGAGCTACTTGGAAGAGCAGAAAATGAACTAAGATTCAAAGAATGCAGAAATCAAGTCATGGTCAGGTGAGAAGGAGTGGCCAGAGCACTCACGCCAGGAAGGAGCTCATGACTGACAGGAGGGCGGGGCTTCCAGCATCCAGCAAGGCTAAGACATGGAGAGCAGAGGAGGAGGGCTCATCAAGAGAGAGGTGGGAACTGCTACTGAAGGCCTTGAGTGGCACTAGCTGTATCCCATAGGGTCATTACTTTCTGTACTCCTACCACCTTTACAATTTTTGCAAGATCTGAATCATCAGTATCCCTTATTTAACCTCTTACCACATATTTTCTTCAAATTTATCTTATTTTGCCTTAAACGTCATTTATAAGAAAACTTGATTACTATTGTAAATAATAACACGTATTATTTGCCATAAATATAAAGGTGAAGCAAGGAAAGTAAAAACAAACGGTCTTAGTACAGTCTTGCTAGAGACTTTTGCCTGCAAAGATTCGGAGCCTACTGTCTCTTGTCTAAAAATGGAAATCAGTAGGTTTTTGAGGAGTGTGAAAGCCATCAAGCACATATGGCAAACTTTTCATTTAGAAGGATGGTGACAAGCTGGGAAGGGAGCGAGCTTGCTGCTGTGGAGTGTATGGTGAGGCAACATTGTCACTATGGAGGGTATGAGTCTTTAGAAGCATCCTCAGAGCTGCCAGCAGCAAGGCTTCCACAACCAGGAAAACCCTCGTGGGACAATGGGGACAGCTTCAAAGGGCCTCAGGGAAGGAAATGTACCCTTTTAGAACATCTTTCTGGCTATATTGTGAGATGTGGATTTATAGAAACTATGACTGGTGGCCAGAGGTCAAGAAGACAAAAACTGCCCTAGTCCCTGTAAGAGGTGACAAAGATCTGATGGAAGAGTCGGGATGGGGAGAGAGGAAGCTACTGATGGAATATTTGAGAAACATGAATTGTGTTTGATGATTGACTATGCAAAGAAAGAACCTATGATTACTTCCATGGGGTCAACTTGAGGGAGAGGGGGAAATAATGGTGCCACAGTGAGAGAGAATTCTGCAGGTGATGTTCTGATTTCTCTTTTCTGAACTAGTCTGCTCATCTTCTCCCAGGCTTCCAGACTCTGTCTGCAGAGTTTCAGGGTGCTCAGACCTCAGGTCCCCAGTCAGACCTGGGGAAGAGTTCATACTCCAAACCCATCCCTCTGAGACGGACTATCTCAAGGTCGGAGGCAGGCTGAAGACAAATCCCTCTAAGAGTACATCTTGCCATTCCCACTTCACTACTATTGTATAGTTAAGAACCAATTAAAAGAAAAATTCTTCAGGGGAGAAACAGACCTTCAAAATGTACCCAGGGAATCTCATGAATACAGAAGTCCATTTCAGGAGCTGACCAATTTTCTTTCTCCACGTGGTAGCTAAATGAGGTAGAGAAACGTAAAGCCTAAGTGCACACATTTGCATCTCAGATAATGTCTTTGCACTTCTGGAAGAACAATTTTCTTGGTCTCAGGCTTTTATGCTTTCACTGCTCAGATACCTTTAATTGTTATAGTGGAATTTCTGCCCTTTCCTATGAAGGGCCAGAGGTCGTCACATCAATTTGGCATTTCCTGGAAGTGACGTATCCATTGTATTCTCCATGATCCAGACGAAAATAGCAGCTGGTTATCACAGCTGCTGCCTAACGAAGTAGCTCACACTGTGGTATAAACAAACAGGCTCTCTGTCTAACATTCAGGACAGAATTGGTCTTAAGCAATAAATATCTTACGTGCAGGCTCTTTAGATTCTTTGGGCTCTATGTGAAAGTGGAAAATGCCCCTTTTCCTCCTGTGAAGCTACCCTATATCAACAGACGTAAGGCACTAAACTTACACTGATTGGCTAGCGTGCTAAAAAACACCCTCCTGTGGGTGTCACTGGTAGTTGTACTTTCAAACACAGCTTTGGGGCCAACTAAATTCTGAAATAAATACCTTCTATTTCTAAGAGTGATCATATCTATTTCAAAGTAAAAATGTCTCATTTGGTGATGCCTTAAATTGAAAACTCACTAAAGATGGCTTAGCAGGTTGAGTGCTTACCTTGCAGCCACAAGGTCTGAGGGTCGAATCCTGGCCCTGGCCCATGCAAACCCATGTACTGAACTGTGGCACAACTGGTAACCACAAGGATGGTTTAGCAGTGACGGTTCTCACCTCCCATGTGGAAAGCCCTTGGTTTGGTGCCTGCCTCATGCAGCCCACATCCACCTGTGTAGAACGCAAATATGGCACAACGAATGATGTACAACTATGAAGATTGCTCTGGGTCCTCCCCACTTCTCTCTCTCTCTCTCTCTCTCTCTCTCTCTCTTTTACCTTCTCTCAATCAATAAAATAAATCTTAAAAAAAAAGAAAACACAGAAAAGGTGGTGGTAAAAGTGCATGAAGGCTGTCTGTGGAAGATCAAAGTGTTTCCATGTAGTAGATTTGTTAGTAGTCTGACATTTCTTATGCAAATTCAAGCTTATTATCTGAATAGGAAAATGGAAGAAAACACAGAAGAAAGTGATATATATTCCAAGAACTAAAGGGCACCCACCAAATTTGCTATTTTGAGAAAGTAATGGTTTCATTATAAAGGGTGTCCCAAAATCCACGCAAGAAGTAATTTTGATAGAAAACACAGGTTTATAATTAAAAATTGTACTTTTTCATTGCTCAACAATGAAAACGCATTGTTCTTTCATGTAGCGCTCCATGTTTTTTTTATTAACAGATAGACCTTTATTGATTTGTTTTTGCATGTTTGCTGTTTTTTATTGTTTTTGACAGAGAGAGAGATAGATACAGAGACAGAGAGAGAACTGAACTGGGGGAGCTCCCCAGTTCAGCATATGGGTCCGCACGGGCCGGGGCCGGGATTCAATCCTCGGTCCCTGGCGCTGCAAAGTGAGCGCTTAACCCACTGAGCCATCCCGGCTTCTCCCAGCGCTCCATTTTTAATAACCCTGAACTATCAGCTGTCACACTGTCCTATTTTTTTTTTTTTGTTAGCAACAGTTTACAGCACAAATGATACAAAATTCAAATCTTGCGTGAATTTTGGGACACCCTTAAATATGTCAATTACCTTTAAAGTAGACAGTCATTGCATTTTTTCTTGCTGACAAATTTCCTACTTGAACCCTTTCTACTTGTTAATTTAACTTTGAACCTTTTGACCTTTAAAAGATTCAAGAGGATGATACTTATTTGGTTTAAAATACTTCTTAGCTCTTAGATGTTAGGTCAATAAGTGTTGTAAATTGTGGCCATTCAGAATCTATAAAATCAATATCAGCCAATAAGTCTATTTATTTTAACCTTTGGAAGGAAAGTAGCTTAAGTATATAGCCATATAATGGTCTGCTATGAGGAAGAATCAAAATTAATGATATGGTCTACAGAACATATTTTTCTTCATCAAGCCATGGTTTTCTAGCTCAGAAGTGCCTTCCTTGACATCGTACTTGGGTATTTAATCAAATCACAGACTCCAAAGATAAAAATAAACTGAAATGTACATCTAATCAGTGCTATTACCTCTAAAATAATGTTTTCTGACCCAGGATGCTCATCTGAACTTCTTAGACAGCCTGAATTCCACACTTGAGTTACCATATTATTATCTGTGGGCCCAGGAAGAGGAATTTTTGAAAGTAACCTTCCCCCTCCCTGATCCTGAAGAGTTAGGGTTGGAAAACACTGACTTGGAAATCAAATTCATCTCTCTCTACTGTTTAGAATATGCTTCGAAGCAGCCAAATTCAAGCAACACTTGACTCAATCATAAAGGGTTTAACTTTTACAATGAGACTTGATGCAGTATTTAATTTGTTTTCCGCTTTATAGACACACCGTGAATTTGCCCTTCTATAATCAGAAGAGACAGAGCAAAGATGAGATTTTGGTTAAGTGGGAGAGGGGATTGGAGGCAAGGTTCTTCCCAACACCACTTCTTGGAGAAACTAGCAGGTTCCACCACCTTAATTTTCCATCAGCAACAATCAATGAAGCCAACTGGAATCTGAGCAGAGAGCAGGGAGTTAACCAACTAGATCCTGTGTCAACTCAGTGTGGTCTGGACTTTGTGCCCTCTGGTTGCCACTTGGTGTCCTGCTTTGAACAACAATGCATTTCTGTTTGCAGAGTGGGCTCAAGGACCTCTCTTAGCCTATAAGCTCCAAGGCAATGCATCAGCTATAACAGTTATAGAAGCCAAAGCATAAAGAAAAACTTAGTGAACATAATTCATGTAAAACTCCTTCTAGTTTTAGGATATTGGTAAAATGCATTTGTTTATTGGCACTTGCATTATTTACCCCTTACTCTCAAACAACAACAACAAAAAATGTTGTACCCTTTAAACTTGATGAATCGTGAATAATTGTTGACCTTCTACCTTACTTAACACTGTACCAGGCACTTTAGTGAGCAGAGCATAGGGGCTAAACCTTCCCTTCAGAAAGCATCTATTTTGTGCACCTGTGTAAAACAATGAAAAAACTGTGAGTTGAAAAACCAGTAATCTCTGAGAGTTGGAACCTGAGACAAATAGAAAGTACACATAGCAGAATAAACAAGAATAAAGTTGGACAAAAACAGTGACATATCAGGAAGAGTCCTGGGACTCTAACAGAAGAAACGACACTTGATAAAGGGAATCCTTGGGGGACTTGGTGCTAAGAAATGCCCCGATGATGATCTGAGCAGCAATAAAGGCATGAGGGGGTGGACTGTGTGGGATGAGGGAGGCTGTTGGGGTAACTCAAGGTGATGTGGTTACATGACTTTGTGGCAATGGGATTTCATTTTTAATGGGAAAAATGACAATAATTAGTCTTTGGTTATAAAGAATAAAGAATGAGTCAAAGAAGATGCAAGATTTCTAGAGTGAATGAGAGCGTAGACTTGGAAAGGGATATTGGAAAGGAACACAAACGTTTGCTTTAAACTCTGTTAGTTTGAAGTCATGCTAGGACAGCTAAATGAAACCCCCCAGTTGGTAGTTGAAAATATGAGGTTGGAGTCAGAATAAAGAGAGATTCTGTGTTTTGATGAAGAAATAAATCCACAGAAAGAGTAGCTCAAATGATGGGAACAATGTATTCTCTAAGATTGAGACCCTAAGGGGTGGGGGTGGGGGAGCAGAGAGCCACAGAATCTGGGGAACAGCCTCAAGAGGATGAGAGCTCATCAATGAGCTTTCACGTGTGAGAGATATGCTTGCATGGTTATTTATATGTTTAAATACCTTCTCTGCAGTTTTATTTAGATTTTTGCCCAAAGCAACTTCATCTTACACTATCAATTCAAAATCTTCCATACAGAATGAAGTTCCTTTTGCACATTTTAGGGAGAGGGAGAATTCCCCCTCCCTTCTTCTTTAGTTTCTACAGCTCGTCTAGTAATAAAATGATAACATTGACCCAAGACTAGATTAACAGGGAGACACTAATTTAATGTGTGCACATAGGAGAATCAAAATATGATGCTAAGATCATAAAATGAGGCTCAGAGAATTGATCAAACCAGGCACATTTTTATACTTTTGATACAAAGAAACAATAAATTTGTAAGGAATTGACACAACAAAGAAAGTTAGTGCTTATGAGAAAGGAATCTAAGGCAGGTTTGGGCTTAGGCAGTGAATCAGTAGAGGCATTACATGGTTGCTTCATATAGGCTTTTGTTTAACTCTTGTGACAAGGTTGTCTCTCTGCTGTCTAGATTAGGGAGAAAACTTATCACAAGATTTAGTTCCTACATTTAGACAGACAAAGAAAAGTCAGAAAACTCCTTACTCCTGATAGTTTTCAAGTAATTTTACTTTGAAATAATCAATGTTCCACTGTGGGATACCTTGGGCTGACCAATCAGCTCTAACAGGACACTTTTTCAAGCAGAAAAAAAAAGTGTATCTAAAAAAAAGGAAGAGACAATTACTTTTTAAAACTGTGACCTTTCATTTTTCATATTTTATTCATTTCCTTTAGCAAATAAGGTTAAACTCGTTGATATTTAAGCTATATTACTAATGCATTGAATTCATGAGAAAAAAAATCGAAACTTAATAGTATTAAGGATTTTAACCATCTTATTTACTTTTCATTCACTCCATTAACCAGAACTCAAGCAACAAGAACACTCTGGTTGCTTGAGTTCTGGTTAATGGAGTGTCTACTTACAAGTATCCATCATTTATCAATCCCCATAGGTGCTGGCTAACTGAGACTCTACTGTATTATTTATTATGTTTCCATTGCCAATCAATCATAGCTCCTTTTTATTTCAGACTGAGAAATATGGAGCAGCCCAAGGGTACTTAGCAGAGAATCTGTATGTAATAGGATTCAATAGGAAATTGTACACAACAATTATTATCTCTCTTTGAGACTGAGTAATATAACTAACCTATCTAGACCAATTTACTTCAATCTATAAAAGAGGCCTAATGAGAACTGACTTGCTCATCTAATAGGTTTTCTATGAAGACTAAAATGAAGGAAAAATGTAATAATGCATGAAAGAAATTTCTAAACTACTAATCCTATAGTTATAAAAGTTATCACTGTTGCAAATGTTACAATCACCATGAACATAAGGTGGTCAGCATAACAACAAGGTAGACAAAAGGGAAATTGGTGGATAGCTGGCCAAGCAACTCCCTCAGATGAAGGATGTATATTCAAGATAGGGTGACCAGCTGTACCATTTTAAAGAGGACAGAAAGCAACATCTGCAGGTGACCTACAGGGTAGAACAAGGCCAGCCTACTCTCACTGGGCAAATTCCAAGGTGTCAGTAGGCTGACCATACGTATTGTTTGAAACAGGATAGTGCCTTTGTCTTCTGTCCCCTTTAAAACAGTTCATCTGCTCAGCCTAGTGAGAGATGTTCTTAGCTTGAATATCCCCCAAAAGGAGGCACTAAGACAAGCACTTTTGCTCATGTTGTTCCGTTGAAAGTGCTGTGTGGCAGCGGGTAAGGGAGAGTGGGAGGAGGGACAGCAATGAAGGGAGCATAGGTGAGCAGTGCGCCACTCTGGGCACCAGAGCCTCTCGGAAGCACTTCTCAGAATTGTCCACTGGGGGGAGAAAGCTCAGATACTCAGTCACCAACTCCCACCCAGGAGGGATAAACCGAAGGCCTTAACTCCCGACACCGCCTTGTTGTGACGTGTAGGCGCTGAAGAACACCAGAAGACAGCACCCCAAAATATACTTATTTGACAGAAAAATGATTTCATGCTGAAGGCAATTACTAAGCAGTGAAAGCAGAAAACGCTGTCTCTCCCCTCTCCCTTTTCTGCCTAAATGCAGGATAGAAACTCTTTTCCTGGAAAGGGCTCCAGAGGAACCTACCAACAAACTGTACGCCATTAGTTTCCTCACTGTTAGTCTCTTCCCATATAATTACCTTCTCAGTTTGCCACCTTTGGGAACCCAAAACCACTTTTCCTTTGTCCTGTTATTTCTCTACAAATTTAGGAAGATGCTATACGAGGTCTGACAAATACCTTCACAAACTTGCCACTCACCGTGTGCTTATATTGGAAACACTGTACAAGCAACTCAGGAAGGTTTTGTAACTTTGGTATATCCGTGTCTCATAGCTGTGTCTGCGTTGATGTGTGGTGGTATCTTGCTGAGCGGTGTTCATCATTGTTATATGTTCTTGTGTGTCATTTTGAGAATGTCAGAGATTGAATTAGAGCTACAAAAAAACATTAAATTCCCTGTTAAACTTGGCAAGAGTGGAAATGAAATCAGGGACATGTTAGCCCAAGTTGATGGGGATAATGCCATGAAGAAAATGGCAGTGTACAAATGGATGAAACATTTTTCTGAGGTGAGAGAAAGTATTACTGGTGAAGAGAGGTCAGGGAGGCCAGTAACGAGCAGAACTGACAAAAGCATTGCAACATTTCTCAAATTGTGTGTCAAAATTGTTGGCTGACCATGAGAAACATAGCAGACCAAGAAAGCATCAATAGAGAAACAGAAATATCTTCCCTGAAAATCTTGGCATGAGAAAGGTGTGTGCAGAAATGTATGACTACTCAGCGATAAGAAAAGATGAAATACGGCCTATTGCGACAACATGGATAAATTTTGAAACCATCATAGCAAGTGAAATAAGTCAGACTGAAAGAATCAAGAAACATATGACTTCACTTATAGGTGGATTATAAAACTGAAAGTAACAAAGAAACAAAAACTCAGAGACAGTCAATAGTTTAGTGGTTACCAGAAGGTAAGGGGCAAGGGGGTGGTAGAGGTGGGAGGGGTATCAAATAGATGGTGATGGAAAGAGAACTGACTCTGGGTGGTGAGTACATAATGCAATGCATAGATGATGTAATGTAAAATTGTACATCTAGAACCTATTTAATTTTTACCAACCAATGTCACCTCAATAAATTTAACAATTATAAAAATATGATAACTAAATAAAATAAAATTGATATAAAAAAAAGTTAAAAAAAAAATGGTCTCGAAGGAGCTTACCAATGAACAAAAGCAAAAGAAGTTCAAAGTTTGCCAGGACCTTTTGGAGAGGCAAGATAATGTTTTAAGCTGTGTTATCACTGGTGATAAAACATGGATGTACCGATAGGACCCTGAAACAGAGTATCAAAATGCACAATGGAGGTCAACCAATTCTCCACAACCAAAAAAGTTGTAAGTCCAAATCAAGAGTCAAAACAATGTTGTTAACTTAATTAAATATCAGAGGGTTTGTTCATTATAAATTTATACCAACTGAAAAAAGTTAGACGAAAACAACCTGAACTTTTTGCCAACAACTCATGGCTCTTGTATCACAACAATGCACCAGCTCACACAGCATTTGAGAGAGCTTTTTTAGCCAGTAAACAAATAACTGTATTGGAACACCCTTCCTACTCACCTGGTCTGGCCCCCATTGACTTCTTTCTTTACCTAAAGATAAAGAAAATATTGAAAGAAAGACATTTCTTATGACAGTCAGGACATCAGTGGTCATATGATGATATCTCTGAAGGTCATTCCAGGAAAAGAATCCCAAAATGGTTTTGACAGGTGGACTAGGCACTGGTGTCAGTGCATAACTTCCAAAATGGGTACTTCAAAGGAGACTGCAGTGATATTCAGCAGTGAGGTATGTAGAACTTTTTCTAAGAATTGTTTGGAAACTTAATTGTCACACCTCACATAACCCAGAATTCTAAGCCACCTATTTGAGATATGTATTTCTGGGTATTCTCATGTATTACATGTGTAATACACATGTTAATAAACTTGGTTGGTTTCCTTTGTTAATCTGCCTTTTGTTATAGGGGTCCCAGCAGAGACCCTAAGACAGAGGAAAATTTTGTCCTCCCCTGTAGAGCTAAGCACACTCCCTCTGACTAGACAGTACTGTAGGATGGAGTTGTGAGAAACCAGGGTGTGTCCAGGAACACCTGCAGGTGACCTACAGGTTGGAACAAGGGCATATGCGAGGGGCAGTGAATATCTCCTTGTAGCTAGACAGACTTGGTTTTGAAGCCCGGGTCTGCTCCCTGTAAACTGTCCTGCCTCAGCAGGTTACTCAGCTTTCCTAGCTTCGATTTCCCCAGCTGTCCACTGGGGGCAATAACAGCTACCTTGCAGAATAACAGATAAATTATTATGCATCTTTTTGATGACATAAGCAATAGCCAATGATATTAAAATATACTGAGTGTCCCAGGAAAAGCTCATGCTGCAGAATTAAACTAATACAGAAAAATCATACTTATTTACTGTATGAGTCCAGTTTTGTAAAGTATATATAGTTTATACATAATAGGAATAATTAAAACCCATCTTTCAGGGCACCTGTGAGGATAAAAAATAATAGTACAAAGAACATAGTGGAGTACATGACACAGAATATGCACTCAATATATAGCCATTAAAACAAAGGAAAATG